>CAKNXH010054951.1:0-56296 GCA_932178445.1 Andricus quercusramuli | reverse complement strand
GGTTTCTAATGCCAGGCAGGCAGAAAACAAAAAGGAAAGGTACTAAGGGGAACACCAAAATTCACAAATGTGATAAAGAATACTAAGAATTTCTGGAAACGATGGCCGCTTTTCGAGGTTCGCCGGACACCCCTGAAGCCAGCGTTGGCCACATTTGCGACAAACGGTAAACAGTGACACGACAACTGTGCCTGTTGATGATGCTTTGGATAGCGTTAGTATTTTGTGGCCAAACAAATCATCAGAAATACTGAAATAAATTGTTGCGTATCCACTACGAAAGTGCGAAGTTTGAAACTGAGCGCAAAAGGGGATACAATTTTACGATCAGTTTCGCTGGAAAGATCCTCAGAAAGTTATACATCCATACAGAAAGTTCATCCAGAAAGTTGGTCTAAAAGATATTACCTATTAGGTGAAGGAATAAAATTAAGGTCCGGAATAATTTACTTGACTCAGAAGACCCAGCAATAGGGAGTCAACGAAAGTTTGATTCGCCGGGGAAAAAGGCGATAATGAAGACCAGTTAGAGGAAGCTGCGCCACTAGATCGAGCGGCGAGTGGTAAACAATACAACATAATCATACTATTGATGTTTCCACGTAACTTCATGATGATTCAGTACCACCAATATCTCCAGAAGCAGAGATTCAGCAACCGCGAAGGCCATTAAAAAAAACATACGATATGAAGTGTGTGGAGAGAACGTCATCGTTTCTTCTTACTCAAGTACACACACCTTGCCACAAGAATAGAGAGTAACAAAAATAAATAAATTTAGCGGACCAAAAATGCTCAATGTCTGTAAACAATTTTCTTCCGGCTATTGAAATAGCTACCATCAAAATGAAAGTAGAAAAATAGCCTCGTATTTATGAAATACCTATTAAAGGTGTAGATAATGAAGAGTTGATTGCAGCGAAAGGCATAGGTGCTGGGGATAATGAAGCTCAATTATCGGATCCAGTAGAAATACATCCGGAAATTAACGTTTCCTTTGATGGCAAGACAGAGAAATTCTATTAAAACTGTAGCATATTAAAAGGAAGTTTGGTCATGCTTTACTAAATTTCAAAGATTATGTTTGGTTTTATGTTTGGTCAAATTATTATGTTCAAGGAAAATTCTTGTCATAGGACCCTTAAAAAAACTGGTATTGAGGCCACTGAACGGACAAAGTCAAGTATCAGAGGTTAGTCGGTAAATACAATACATAGAAAAAAGACAGTACCCATATAGTATACGACAAACACAAAACGGCATGCGGCTCTGCCCATGCGTACAGGGTAGTCCACAATTGGTTTGGGGTAATGTACATAGCCGCCGCAAGATAGCGGTTATGCATGGGCAGAGCCACATGCATAATAATAATATAAAATAATATAAGAATACAACAGTATAATATAATGATGTAAAAAGCCATAGAAACACAAGTAAATTTCGCCCAAAACGAAAGAACATGGGTTGATTACTGGAGAGATTGATTAACGCCCTGGTTTGGAGCAGTGTTGCGGAACCAACGTGTTCTTTAAATAAACAACATGTGAATACTAAATAAATCTGAAAATCTATACCCCACCCCCTTACAATCCCGTTCCTCACTTTTCTCATATGAACTCCCTGATATAACCGAGTGAGTCACGCTAACCCCGAAAGGGATAAGGCTTAATGGTATGATAATAAAATCCGTCAAAGAGTCTTTCTGAGAATGGACAAATTTGCTGAATCTAATACTGCTCTCCCCGATTTGCTTCCCGAAGACGTTAATCTCTTGATTCTGAACTGTGTAGTTTACGAGAAGGCGGTATCCCTGCTTAGCGACAACAGTAATAATGTTACTTCAGTACTCCTGAGTAAGACTCGCAAGCGTATTGCACAGCTTCAATTAAAAATTAAAACGGCGAGACGGCATGCATGAAAGCTTCAGTACGTGATTAGCTACCTATCATCAAATGAAAAATTCACTCCAAACGTTAGGAAACTCGCTCGAAATTCGAGAAAAGCAAATAACATACTGAATAAATGTAAACTGTTCTACATCAAGCAGCACTGTACTAAAAAAATAAGAGGTCTTTCGTCAGCCAAAGAGAGCATTGAACGGCGGGTAAAGTGGATTCAGGCAAATTCTGCCTTTTCTAGGAGAAAGTATATGAAGATACTTATCAGCTAAATTAAGTCGCTTCAGATATATCACTTTTTCATAACTTTTGCTGAAGGCAATGGTTGAAATGCCCAGAGGAGGAGTGTCCATCAATTACTGCTGAAGAATGTTATCGCTAGAACTAAGAACTTTTCAGCGCCAGGGCCAGATATAATCAACAATTTTTGATGGGAGAAGTTCACTTCTATGCACCAACATCTGGCTCGTACATTTAAAATTTCTTAAACGGAGAACAACCCATCCCAAAAGTGGTTAGTGAAAGGACGCACGGTATTGCTCCCTGAGACCGGAAATCTGTAAAGTTCAAAGAAATGAAGGCACATAGCTTGTTTAAACACCAGCAAGAAGCTATCCACTGACAACCTCAAAGGGAGAATATTAACACTTATCGAGCCGGTATGGAGTGCAATAGTGGAACAACGAGGATGCGAGAGAGGGCTGGCAGGTTGCAGGAAGAACCTGTTAATATACATGTGTATTACCCAGGATTTGATCAGTAATATTAAAGTAATCTCGAATTATAATGAATAAAAGAAACAAAATAAATATCTAACTCGTTGCAATTATAATTATGCGTTATAATTTACGTTATGAGGTGATGCAGTAATAGCAATAAGTTTATTTTTTAGCGTTAGAAATTAAAAAAACATAGTTGCTGTCATTCAAGTCTGCTTAAGGCAACTTCAGGCGCATCCAAGTAGATATGAGTAGATGCACTTGAAGTCGGCTCTAGCAAACCTTCAATTACAGTCACAATGTTTTTTTTTTAATTTCCAAGGCTAAAAAAAAACACTCATTGCAATTACGACACTATCTTCTAACGTAATTTTTAACGTACAATTATAATAACAACAATTTAGATATTCATTCTGTTTATTTTATTCAGTATAATTCGAGATTACTTTCAGATAACTTTACGGTTACTTAATGGTTACGCTGTAGCATAACACTAGCGTTCAGCCAGTCCGCCAGGGTATCAAGCCCTTGAGTACCTGGAGCTACATCCAAGAATAGTAAGATGCATGAAAGAGCTTATGCTCTTGTGGCAGACGAGATTTGACGTAATATTTGACAAAAGACAGGTGACTACCAGCTACGTCAACTGCAAGAGGAGGGTCTTCCAAGGCGACTCTGTCAGTCCCATACATTTTTGCATCTCCCTCTTGCCTCTATCTATTGTGCTCCAAGGCAATAGCTCTGGATACCTATGTGCCTCGCAGAATAGATGAGAATTAAGGTCAACAACCTCTTATAAATAGACGACCTTGGCAACGGTAAGTTCGTACTCTAAGGCGATTGACATGAGCTTTGGACTGTACAAGTGTGCCTGCGTCCACCTACACAACAGAAGATTAGGAACTACATCATCGCGTGACGATCAGCATGTTCAACTCATAGGTGGGAATACCATTCAACATTGCAATACCGCAAGCGGAAACTCAAGATGTGCGAGTGGTAAAAGCGACCCTTCACGGAAGGTATCGCCAAATTCTCAGAAAATGTGAGCTTCTGAATTACCTGGGAAGAATAAGATCCAGGCGAACAATATGCTGGCCATTTCTATACTGATATTAAATGTTTGGCGCAGTAAAATGGAACGTCGATGCGTTGAAGCAGCTTGACCGGAGAACACGCATGATGAAGACAATACTTCAAAGTCATCATCCTAGATCTTCCATACTTCGAATATACCTCCCTCCAGATGAAGGAGGTAGAAGTTTGTTGAACTTGGAGTGTCTTAACACGTGGCCTAGCATCACTAACACCTTTGGTGCTCAAGAGTACTGTACGCGAAGCAGAAAATTGCCTTCTACTAAGAGAACATGCTGACAAGCTCCTTGATGGTATATTTTACGGCATTATACGTAGACAAGAGCTGAGGGATTTCTTTTTGCCTCTTAAGACGATGTTAGAGACACCTTATTTTAGCGCGAGCGCATAATAAATGTATCTGTAGGTCATACGACTGCCGAGCGTACATGTAAGAGCCTAAAACACTTGAAAATGTTATCACTGGATGCTTAAAGTATGCACGCCATGGGTACATAGAGAGACACAATGCAGCTCTAAAATTGTTGAATCACTATCTTCGGTACTCCTACTGTGTTGATACAATGCCTATCTTGCCGTACGCCCAGGGGGAACTGGAGTCCGTTGTGGAGAATGAGCAGTGAAGATCATTTACGTGATTGAATTCTCGGCACTAGTCGATGGTAACGTCACGGCAAAGGAGGAAGAGAAATGGGCTAGGTATCAAGCACTTCTTTTCGATCTTAGCAGGCTCTAACAACGCTACAAAGTCAATTTTGTAGTTCTGATAATCTGCTGCCTGGGAGGTATGAAAGCTTTATTTCTTAGCCAAATGAAAAAGATTCTTGCTTGCCAGCGTCAAGCTCAGTCAATCGCGAAGCGGATGCAAAAGGCTGTTCTTCTGGGATCACTTCAGCTGTTCCGTCAGCACTGCTCCTGATAACATTATTCAAATATTGGTGGCTCTAAAGTAGTATCCAGAGGTGAAAGTTTCACCTCTAACTGTCCCGTCTGCTGCGTACGGTCATCCGCGGCTAGAGATCCGACAAAAGGAGCAGAAGTGGATGATGTAGAGTTGTAAAAGTTTCGGTTGCTTCGGGATTGGTTGCTTTGAAGAACCATGATTGTAGCTTCCGGGGCCTAATACTTCTCAAATAATAAAAATAATGAACTGGCGACGACCAGGCAATGGCTTGGTCTCCCAATTGATTCCATTGATATTACACATGGCCTAGCATCACTAACACCTTTGGTGCTCAAAAGTACTGTACACGAAGCAGAAAATTCCCCTCTACTAAAACAACATGCTGACAAGCTCCTTCATGGTAAATTCTACGGCATTAGACGTAGACAAGAGCTGAGGGATATCTTTTTAACTCTTAAGACGACGTTAGAGACACCTTATTTTAGCGCGAGCGCATAATGAATGTACCTGTAAGCGATACCAACTGCCGAGCGTGCAAGCAAGAGCCAGAAACACTCGGACATGTTCTCAGTGGATGCTCTAAATATGCACGCTATGGGTACATAGAGAGACACAATGCGGCTCTAAAAGTGTTATATTGCCATCTTAGGCACTTCTATGATGTCGATCTATTGCTCATTTTGCCATACACCCAGGGAGAACGTCCCGGGAGAAGATCTGGAGAACAAAATCATTTACGTGATTGAATTCTCGGTACCAGCCGATGGTAATATCACGGCAAAGGTGGAAGAAAAACGGGTGAAATTTCAAGCACTTCTGTTCGAGCAGAGTAGGCTGTACCAAGGCTACAAAGTCCATCTTATAATTCTCATACTCGGCTGTCTTGGCGGTATGAAAGCTTCATTTATCAGCCAACGCAACAAGATTCCGGTTTGCCAGCGTCAGGCTCATTTCATCGCGAACCGGATGCAAAAGGCTGTTCTTCTGGGATCACTTCATCCGGTCCGTCAACACTGTTTCTCTCAACATTCTACAAAGATTGGTAGCTCTAAAAAATTATCCAGAGGTGAAACATTCATCTCCAACTGTCCCGTCTGCCGCGTAAGGTCAACTGCGGCTAGAAACCTGACTCCAAGGAACAGTGTTGCCCGATTTTATCACGCGTAAATTTCCCGCTCTTGCTTACCTTCTAGGACAGAAGGAGCAGAAGCGGATGACGTACACGTTCCAGTAGCTTTGGGATTGGTTTCTTTAAGGAATCATGATCGAAGCTTCCGGAGCCCACAACTTTTCTCATTAATAATGATAACTACCTACATGAGGTGTTCTCGCGCTGTCGTCGCGGTAGGGCTTAAGCTCTCCTCTCATGAATTCGACGCTTATGTTGGCTGTAATATTGCTACTGACAGGTTTTTTCATGCCAGACAGGCAGATAACGCAGAGGAAAGTGACTAAGAGGAACACCAAACCCCATGAATGATAATGGATAGTCTTTTAAAAATTCTGAAACGCTTGTCGCTACCTGAGGACTATCGGGCGTCCCTGGAGCAACCGCTGGGGGCCACGGCCTGCGGGACGGTGATGATACTGAGCTGCGAGATGGTCAGGCAGATCTCACTAATCAAACAGCTGGCCAGCAAGAACATCTGCGACAGTGAAAGCAGTGAAACATCAATTGTGTCTAATGAGGATGCTTTGGCTAGCGTTAGCTATATGCAGCCAACCACTTCAACAGAAATACCGTGGGAGAGCATCAAGTGGGATACCACATTGAATGAGGATCTGGTGCGTCTCTTTTATTAAAGTGCGAAGTTTGAAACCTCACGCAAAAAAGGACAAAATTTTAGAACGAAGTTTGCCGCAAGGTATCATTAAATAGAGAAAGTCGCACTCAGAGGTCTTAGTGCTCACCTGAACAAGCAGCGGCAATTCATGTTCTTCCTCAACCTGGTGATGATCCAGCACCACCACATCCTCCGGAGGTAGATGGTCTAATACAACCAGTGCCAAAAGCAGAGGTTCAACAACCAAGAAGGCTATTAAAATGGACATACCATATGAACACGGATGTGGTCCGCTTTTATCTTTTGGCAAAGAAAAGTGGGCAAAGTGTAAGGAGAGAACATCATCGCCTCTTCTTACTTAAGTACTCAGGACTAGCCACCAGAATAAATGAGCAGAATCTAGGAGATCAAAAACGTTCAATATCTGTGAACAGATTGCTTTCGGCTGTTGAAATAGCTGCCATCGAAATGGAAGTGGAACAGCAGCTTCCTTTTGATGAACTTCCATTGGAATATGTGGACAACGAAGACTTGATTGCAGCTGAAGGCATATGTGCTAGGGATAATGAACATCAAGTACCGAATGGACTAGAACCACATCCGGACATTATAAACGGTGATATAAACAGCGAAGTCCTAGAAAAACTACAGCACCTTGAAAGGAATTTTGGTCATGCTCTACTAGAGTTCAGACATGTAGAACCAACCCAAAGGCACTCACTGCCCAAGATGAACATCACAAATGATCTGCGTGCACTAATAGAACACCTAAACAGCAAGGTTTCACCTATGCATTTGAACGCAACACAAAATGCGTTAGAGGTGCAAACTCTTGTATACTGTGCAGCTGTGGCAACCGTTAGAACGTTGGGCCGCAGAACTAGGCCTATAAATGCAGTCTTCGCCCCAAGACAGGAGCGAGATCCTCCGTGGAAGCTCAGGTTGGATATGGATGTCAGCAAAGTAAGGTGCAAATTGGGTCGACCCAATTTGGTAATGACCTTTAGGATGACGTCATCATCTGAATGATAGAGTGGGATAGAGTAGACGTTCTCGTCAGAGGGTAAAGAGGAGGGGGTGTCAGCTGGTCTCTTTATACTACAAAGCTTATAATCTGTAGAATAACGACCGCTATTGTAGACGGTGATTTCAAAATTGTGTACATGCATTTGAGTAATCGAAAACCCAAACCGATACCAAGGACATGCAAATCCAAACTCATACATAGGATATGAATAGGTATCATTAATTTTTTCCAATTTTCTTTTTGCATGTTTTCTTAATGTGCCTTACTTTAAGAAAAAACTTTCCAATCTGCATTTTTTATTTTCTCTGATATAGTTTTTTTCAGAATAGAATCAAAAAAACATTTCAATCTACATCTTCCATTTTTTAAAATAAATTTTCTCAGGAAAAACATTTTCACGTTTCATCTTTTATTTAAAAAAGTACATTTTTAAAAACGAGAATAAGTTTTTCGAGAAAAAATATACGGTTCCACGAGGAAAGAATAATTATTAATTTTGATATTCGACTTCCAGTAAATTCTACGGCTACTCCACGGAATCACACATGTAACCAGAACGGTGGAGGGAGATATGGAGGGGGAGGAGACGGTCGTATCAGCAGAAATTAAGACGGTGCTGTTATCAATACGGAAGAATAAGAACACGATGGTGTGTTGAATGCGGAACAGGTAGAAGAAGAAGAAGAAGAAGAAGAAGAAAGCGATGATGAAGAGGTCATTCAAATTGGTCGACAAATTGGTGTATGTGTGCGACAACCTCCAGCTGAAACTAACGAAATTGAATGTTTAGAGGGTGCTATGCGTAATTTACAAAATTATTTAACCGAGTCTTGTTTTCCTAACGATTACATCGGTGTAACATTACACAGCGAGCATTTTTCTCGAGGCGCAGCCTGGCTTTCGTTTCGACTCTCAAGCAGTTTCAATATAGAAGATATGTGGGAGATTCTTTACAGTGTAATTCAAAGTAATGCCGAGTTTCGTTTAACTGATAACTTTGTTGTGACATTTATTATAGCAGAAGCACCAGGAGGTCAAGGTCAAGTGAAATTATCACACGAGTATGTCAGAAAAAAATCAATTTTAACAATAATAAATAATGATAATTTATGATTATCGCGCTCTATTGCAACTGCATGTGTGTATGCCGTGCGTGGTGAAATTAGATCAGGTACATTACACGATGCATGGCAAAACATCCTGCAACAATGCAGTAAAAAACGACGAGAATTTGCTGAAATGATTACTGAAGAAGCTGACGTTATTATACCTGTCACAGGTTGCGGTGTTCCGGAAATAAAGAAATTTCAGGAATATCTTGTATCAAAAGGTTTCGCGGTTGTCGTATACGAATTTTCTGAATTTGGTAGAGGTCGACAACCTCTTTTCGATGGTACATGTTATTTTAAAAATGCAAATGTAGTTTTAGAGCACACAATTTATATAATGCATTATGAGAGACGTTGTCATTATCAACCAATTTTAAACATAACAAAGGCCATCGGTAGCAAGATTGGTTCCACCACCTTGTGATACTACAGTTGATCGGATCTATTGTGCCTATTGCCAACGTTACTTTTATGGTGAATTATGTTTTGCGTAGCATATTCAACCAAACCGAAATATAGAGAAGGGATTAACTACATGTTTAATGAAAAAATCTTGCTCGCAGTGTTGTAAAATTATCACGTTTGGAAAGAAAAGCAATAATCATGAGTGTGGCATGAGTTATTGTAAGATTTGTAAAACTAAGAAGCCTTAAAATCACTTGTGTTACATGAGTCCAACCAAACCTCGAAAGAACGACAGGAAATAAATTTTTATTCTTTATGACTTTGAGACGTGTCAAAATATAACAACTCGTAGAATTGGCAACTCGCGGATTAACTTTTTTTTTTCGCGTTTTATGTATAGCACATAATGCAAAAAGATTTGATGCGCTATTAATTTCACGCTATTTATTTGAAGAAAAAGGAGTAGAACCACCTAAACTTATTTTAAGCGGTACAAAAATAATTTCAATGCGTGTCGGAAAAACAACATTTCTAGACAGTTCAAACTATTTTCAGATGCCTCTAAGTGCATTACCAAAAGCATTCGGTTTACCAAATTCATTAGTTAGAGAGACTTTTCCACATTTTTTCAATTCACCGGAAAATGCAGAATACATTGGTGATCTTCCGCCAATAGAATTTTATCCACCGGACACAATGAGAACGTTGGAAAGAGATAAATTTTCAAAATGGTACGAAGAAACAAAAGCTTCAGGTTATCAATTTCATTTTCAAAAGGTACTTGTTTCTTACTGTAAATCCGACGTAAATATTTTGAGGAAAGCGTGCTTGGCACTTCGAAATATATTTCTTGAGACAGGAAATGTTTGACCGTTTGAAGAGGCTTGTACAATTGCGTCAGCTTGTTCTAAAGTTTATAGACGACATTTTTTACAACCAGAAGAAATTGGTATCATTCCGATAGGTGGTTATGGATAAAAAAGTCAACAGTCTCACAGAGCGCTAGAATAGCTCGTTTGGAAAGAGCGCACTCTCAATCATCCTATCATTCATGCAGCACGTGATCGAGAATTTCGTCTTTCTGAAAATTTAACTGTTGATGGTTATTTTGAATCAGAAAATATGAAACACGTTTTACAGTTTCACGGTTTTTTTCTGGCATGGGTGTCCACGTTGTTTCACATCAAATCGTAATAAAAGTTTTATCGAAGGTGCAGAAACTGTCATCGTTTCGAAAAAGCGCATTGTGACGCATTTTACGGAGGTCGCACAGGAAATACAGTAACTTTTTATGAAGTTAAGAATCAAGAAAAAATTCATTATATTGATATCTGTTCACTTTATCCATCCATATCGAAATATGGCAAGTTCCCGCTTGGACATCCAAAAGCTTATATTGGCGATGAGTGTTGTGAACTTACAGGCACCTCTAAGACACGTATTGATAGCGTTGAAGGTCTTATAAAATGCACGATTTTACCCCTGCGAAATTGATATCATTCTGTGCTACCTCTCAAGATGCATAATCATCTTTTGTTTTCGCTCTGTCGAATGTGTTGCGAGGAGATGCGTCAAGGCGATTGACCTCACGACAATCATATCGATCGTAAAATCACTGGAACGTGGGTAGCTGACGAAATAAGAAAGGGGGTTGAGATAGGGTATGAATTGATTAGTATTTACGAAATATGTCAATTTGAAATAACACAGTAAAGAAGAAGCAAGCGACTGGCCTGACGATTCTATTACAGACGAAGCAAAAACAAACTAACTAATTGAGTTATGCCTCAATTCTTTTTGAAGTAAATTTGGGCAACGTGAGAATTTTCCACAAACAGTAATTGTTAATTCACGAGGTAGACTCATTGAACTATTAACAAATCCAAGTATTGAAGTAACTGGAATACTTCCCGTAAACCATGGAATATTGTATGTCTCTTGGAGAAGAAATGACGATGCCCTAACACCACTGGCTTTGACCAATGTAATAATAGCAGCGTATACAACGGCACAAGCACGACTGAAATTGTATTCATATCAAGAGAAACTTGATAGACGCGTTTTATACTACAACACCAACTCATGTATATATGTTTCGAAGGGTGCTCCTGGTGAATACGAACCAGAGTTAGGATGCTTTCTTGGCGATATGACATATGAGTTATCAGGTTATGGCGAGGGAAGTTATGTAAGGGCCTTTGCTTCAGGAGGACCAAAATTTTATGCCTAAATGGTATGCAAAGCTGATGGAAATGAACATAGAAGTTTGTAAAGCTAAAGGTATAACTTTAAATTATGAAACTTCATCAAAAGTAAATTTTCCAGCTATTCGGTCGTTTGCTGTTGGTGAAAGGCATTTACCGATAACACTCGAGTACGATGTGATAAAACGTACAGCCTTTCACCAAGCTATTTCAAAACGGGGGGAAAAAATTTGTAAACCGACAGCCCACAAAAGACGACGATGTGTACAAAAATAAAGTAGAAAATCTTTTTAGAAGAAGAAGGAGAAGGAAAATTGTGTTTTTAAATGTTAACTAGTATAATCTAATTAAAATAAAAAATAAAAACTCACTACCAAGAAATTGCGTTTCTGAATAAGAGTAAAAAGTTTTGATTTAAAAAAGTGAACCGATTTCGTGTAAATCATCCAAGAATATTGAGGTTAAAATTCCCCAGGGTTTGAACACTGATTCGCAACCTTGAACACTGATTCGCAACCTACTGGAGAAGCGAACGGACGAAAAATTATACGAACTGAACTTGTTTATGCACACACTCTTGTCGATGGCACATGGAATGTCGGCCTTCTAACGCGTGCTTCTGATTGGTTAATCTTTAATTGTTAATTACTCGGTAATTATTAACTTTGGCAACAATTTTTTATGATTATTTTCGACGCCATTTTTTCGTTAGAATTCAAAAATACAAAAAAAAATTTTGAGTACTGGGACACCCTGTATAATAAACAAACAAAAATTTTAGAAAAAAATCATTTGTTGAAAGAATGCTTCCTACGATTATACATAATTTCACGTTTTTTCAAGTTATATTGCAAGAAATTTGAATAGAAACAATATAATGATGAAGAAATTTCTTTTTGAGGTTATTATTGTCAATATTATGAACAAATGTAATTAATAAATTTACAAATCATGCATTTTTCGGCAGAAAAATTCGTTTTTTCGATGCCAGTCTTTTCAGTTGGAAACTTCATGACAATTTCAGCAACATTCATAATTAGTTGATGAATTTCATGATTGAAACAAATTCTGAACAAATTTGATAAACAAATGCATTATTCGGGCATCTGTCGACGGAAAAATTCTGCGAAACTTAAAGTGAAAGGACTGAGATTGAAAAAAAAAAACTTTTTCGTCGACAAATGCCCAAATAATGCATATGCTCATTATATTTGTTTAAAACATTATAGAATTTATCAACTAAGCATGAGTGTCAATTCAATTATTTTTAAGTTTCAATTAAAAGACTAATATCGGAATAAAAAACAATTTTTTCATGTATAGACGCCTGAAGAATGCATTTGTTTATTACATTTTTTTTTAAATATAAAATTCATCAAAAAATGATAAATTTTCGTGAAATTATCATGAGGTTCCCAATTAAAAAGGCTGACATGGAAAAAAAGAATTTTTCCATCCACAGATACCCAAATAATGTATTTGCCTGTAAAATAAAAAAAAATAACAAAATTTATCAACTAATCATGAATGTTGCTGAATTTATTATGAAGGTCCTGATTAAAAAAAGTTGACATGGAGAAAAATGAATTTTTCTGCCGACAAATGCATGACAAATTTATTTTTCTATTAAATTTGTTTATAATATTGATCATCATGATTTCAAGAAGAAATTTCTTCATTAGCTTACTCTTTCCATCCAAATTTCTTGCGATATAACTCGAAAAAAGTAAAATTGTGGATAATCGTGGAAAACATTTTTTCAACAATTAATTTGTTTATGAAAATTTTCTTTGTTCATCATATAATATTGGAACATCTTCAACTAATGTTACTCTATGAAACATAGGCGATTTCGACAATTTTCCTGTCATTGACGAGCACCAGGAACATCAAATAGAAAAATGACTATTTTTTTCGTCATATTTGTTTATTTATAAAAAAAAATTGAAAGCCGAATTTAAAAATCAGGCTTGACAACTATTTTGTAAATCTTATCAGCTTTTTTTTCAAATTTTTTTGGTCGAAATCAGTTAATTCTTGTTGGCTGTAAGTTATTTTGAACCAAAAATGTAAGTTTTTTCTCACTGTGCGCCAGTGCGGCTTCGCGTTCCAGTTCTGCTTGCATTTGTTCTATTTTTGCAATTTCTTCCTGTCGTCGCAACTCGAGTTCCAGTTGTCGTCTGGCAATGCGACCAGAGCTGGAAGAAATTGGCGAATTTGCCGATGGCGATTTCGAAACATGTGACATCGACTTGTCAGATTTATTTCGCCACACGACTGAACTATGCGTTGTTCAAAACTCTGTTTCTGAACCAGCTGCTCATAGCGCGAGGGAGCCTTTCCTTTGATCTATCTAGCGCTGCGTCGAGGGCCTTCGTTCATTGGTGTTAGAGTCTTGTCGAGGTTGCTGGATAGGTTTGCCCATGTAGGTCCAGTGTTTCCGCCGAGCTACGTACCTGCAGTTTCGGCAGCCGGCCCTAACGGCATCTTTTTCCCTCCTGGCTGACTCCCGCAAGGTCCTGTCCGTTCATCTTGGTGTTAGTAGTTGCGTCTTTCACTTTCACCATACTATACTCACTAAGTCACATTCACTGTACTGTCTTCTTTATTGCACTGTTTCTGTTACTGTCCTACACTCTGCAATGTTTCTGTCACTGTCTTACTCACTGCGCTATACACTGCACTTCGTCTACCGATGCTTGGCTTTGGCTTCGATATAGCGTTGCCAGCGTTCCTGTCTCTCACTTCCAACTGTTTTTACGCAGTTAACGCGGAGTCACACACGTGATGTGTTCACATATATACCGCAAATACGGGCGCGAAGAATCCACCGCTATAGGATAAGCTCGAAGGACCAATGTTTGGGGTTGTTTGATGAGAATTAAACTTGATTAAGCCTAAAATGACGTAAATAAGCATTGGGTTGAAACTTTGGTTTACTTGATCACTATTGCAGGTAACAAGCACGGAGATATGAAATTGTAATGCGAAGATTCTAAATACACATAAACTATTGAATTTAATTAAATATGGGGCAAGAATGTATTGCGCCAATAAGCGGAGAAATAAGTATGTCGTTTTCGTGTTTTCGCTAGCCTGTCTTCTGGCTCCCAGAGTCTCTTGTCCCCTATGTTACCCTTTTGCGGCTATCTTTAAGGCCTGTAGAGTCGTGTATAAACCGAAGATATATTTATCTATTTAGCTTAGCTTTAGCAATGACAAATCTGACATTAGAAGATAAGTACATAACTCTAAACTTGATTAATTTTATACAATAATTTGCGTCCGTCCCAAAGTTGTTTCAAAAGGTTTTCAAGTTGTTGATGTATATGAAATTTAACAGTTTGAGATAACACAATATAACCCTGTCACGCTCACAGGAGTTTATTTCGCAGAGTATATAAATACATTCTTTTAAATTAAACAAGAAGCAAGTTATTGGCCAAATTGCGCAAATCCGACGGAGATAAAGGAAAATGTTTAGACAATTACGTTCGAGGAGGAGGTATTACGTTAGATCGGAATAAAATAAGTCTCCATTCTGGTCTACGTTCATTGGAAAAGCTTTAACTCAATTCGTTTTAGGGGAAGTTTGGCTGAAAAGGCAATCTCCCAAAAACAGAAATTGTGTCGACGAGTAAACGACTTTTAGAACTTCTTTCCGATTTGTCTGTTGAATTTTCGGGTAAACTTTCTGTAAATAAAATGTCGTTGTAAGTATCGTGGTCACGCACACAAGATGCTGTTGTAACATCACCTGTAACGAACGTCGTTATGACGGGTTACACTACGTCCCAGGAAAGAATAAAGCTATATGCATATTTAGAAACTCTAGAGAGGCTTGCATTGTACTACGATACCGATTCATGTATTTATGTAAAGCGCGGAGCAATAAATGGATATTTACCACCTTTCAGATCTTTTCTGGGCCACATGACGAAAGAACTTTCGTATTATGAAGAAGAAAATTGAAGCTTTTGCGTCCAGTGGACCAAAATTCTATGTGTATGTCGCACGCCAACCCGACGGAGTTAACGTCGAGGTTTGCAATGTGAAAAGAATAACACTGAACTATCTTGTGTCGCGTAGTATCAAGTTTCAGACAACCAAAGAGCTTGTTTCTGGCAAAAGAACAGACGCAATTATACTTGAATATAATTCTATTCGACGCACGCCATTTTATTTGATAGATTGACGATTATAAACTAAAACGTGTAAACCAGGCCTAATTAAAAAACGATACAATCGATGTTTTGGACACTTCCTTATGGATTTGTAGAATAGTTTTATCATTTTAAACAATACATGCTTGACATAAAGTGTACGATTATGGGGATTGTACCGTCTAATAATAATTTTGGAGAAAGAATAAAATTTTAAAAATCACAAAATCTCGCCATTTTTTATTATTATATCCGCTAAAATAGAAAATAGAAAAAGGCTTTTATTATTTGAGAATATAAAAAATAAACTTCTTCATAAATATTGTTTCTAGTGAAATAGAAATTGTTATACATGGAAAAAAATTGTCTCTAAGAAAGTCACGAATTAGTAGCTAGGTCTCGGATATGAAAAAAACTTGATCGGATATTGATGTATTTTCGGAAGTAATCTGCGATTTTTAAGGAAGAATTGATGAACTCGATGTGAAAATTCTAATATGGTTCATCACATTTTTCCGTCAATAATTACAAAAATATTATGAGTGACTGGGGAAAAATTCTCACAGAACTCACGAGCTTGTCCGATAAATCTGTAAATTGAGAAGTAGGTTCGCCTGCACGTGGCGCCCACACACGTTCGCCCAAACGCGCGGTGCGTGTGTGCGCGCGAATGTGTGGTTCGAGATCGGCTGATGAGTGACTAGAAGTTTCATGAAGCCCATTTTTTTGTATACAAAAAAAGGAAAAGAAAAAAAATTAGATTTGAGTTGAGTGAGGGCTTCACTTGATGAGAGATAATAATATTGCATTTCAGCATCGTTAGTGAGTCACATACTGGATCGTAGAAAGTGTAGCTTATCTCATTCTAGTAGCAGGGCGGAGTGATATGATAATGCTACTCGCTAGCATAACAACATTTTATTCATACAAATGAAGATGTTTCATCAAGTGACATTTTCTATTATTTTCACGTGTGTGCATGCGTGACGGCAACGGCGGCGGCGCGCGACAGTGACTCAATGATATGTGGCTTCGCTATTTTCGGAAAAAGATATTTTGTTAAAGAGTTTTTCCGATATATAAATCATATGAGTGATACACAGTTTTCTCGAATTCTATGCTACTATTCTAAATGGCTACCTGGTTATAAAGAGTATGGTAGTATTATAGAACTTCTTGAAGGTCTTCCACAACCACCTGACTTTGCCAACGCTTCCCATGTGAAAATTATAGTAATTGACTATTTGATGCGCCAAGCTTTAAACAATACTGTTGTGGATTCATTTACTAAAGTTAGTCATCATAACAATTTAAGCGTAATATTTATTGCAGAATATGTTTCACCAAGGGCGTCGGTAATGCGATATATCTTTAAGTGCAAATTATGATATATTGTAGTATTTAAAAATCCTTGTGATTGGGCGCAGATAAAACATCTCACTCGTCAAGTATATCCTGCAAATCCTAGTTTTTTGCAAGAAGTATTTCTCTGACGAATTCTGAACAATATATTGAAAGACGAAATTATTCGTAACATATTGTAGCAATTGATTATTTGATTTACAAAAGCTGTCTTTTTCCCATGTTAACTCAATGGCAAACTTCATGGTCTTTGCGCGACCCCTGAATATCAATCGATTTCGCTCAAATTTTAGGGAGATATTTTTTGGCAATTAAATGATGTTACAAATTGGCGTGTTAACTTCATACGACCACAACCTACAGACGAATCAACAATACAAGAATTGATGACAAAATCGTCTGTAATTTTAAAATACTGAATGCTTTGTATCACCTTATTTATCAAATTCCAAGAGTCATCTGCGTGAAAATCGCGTACATCACGAAATGATAACCAAGCAGGACCGCGCGTGAATTTATAAGACATGGAGAATAGACATAAGGAGGCCAAAGTCCTGTACATTGACTTCGCCAAAAACAAGCATTTTTCTGTCGTGTGTAGATAGCGCATCGGAACGCAAGATCTTCTCGATCGCGGCACTAGTGTAGCACACGTATCGATGGCCGCCGTCATGGTCCGTGTCAATATAACTTCAAGACAAAATTATTGAATTTTTCTAAAACATTCAATAAATTACTAATCGCAAGACACAGAATCACCCTTTTATCAAGCTGTCTGCGAACAGTGAGAATTGTTTGGCGGGAGCAGACAATGCTCGTGCAGCTAAACAATTCAGGTAGAGTTTAGAATAAGAAAGTAAACTGTCACCTGAGTCTGGAGGTTAGATAATCAGATGATCATCGGGTAACAGAAATCGTCAGACTCTGGGCTTGAAAATTATATAAATCCAAACACTGATCACACTATTTTTCTTTTATTATTCTTTTTTTTTCATATGACTTACACCACGTGGCTCGTATACATGAGCCAACACACAAAACACATCACCACGTGGCCCTGCGACTCGGCCAGCGGTCCGATAGTAAACAAACCGGAGCATCTACATGGGCGCTCTGTATCCGGGCACTCTCCAAGTTTCTCGGTTGACCGGAGCTCGGAGTGCAGGCGGCCAACCGTTTTGGATACTTTGCGCGGAGATCAAATGTCCCTAGGCGGCCACTGCTGGTTCGCAAGATGGCTGCCGCCGCGCCAGTTTTCAAAGCACAATGTCGCGTTTTTGCAAAACAGATACAAAATCGATCCAGGGTTCGCTGCGGGTTAGAATAAAAAATTTAATTTTTAGTTTAAAAATAAAATAAAATCATCCTTCCAAGATATTAAGTTTATGGGTACACAAAGTTTGATGTGAAAAGTATAATGAGCATAAACATTTTTTTGATCTAACAAAATTATTTTGTTCCGAAAAAATAAAACTTAAGAATGGCGATTCAATAAATCTCACAGAAAATAAAAATTTGACGAGTTTTTCACCTTTCAAATTATTATAATAATCTCTACAAATTTTCATTGTTATTCCCTTTTAATAGATTCTTCAAGTTTTTGTAATTTTCTCCATTTGATAAATTTAAAAATATAGATGTATTAGTAGTGCAATGTTCAGTTTATATTACACACATATGTGTGAGGAATTAGAAATTGAATATCAACGTTTGCGTGCCTGTATAAATTAAATTTTAGTAAATGAGAAAAAAAAGGTTTTCATATTGGCTCAAGCTTTTTTTTATATTTCCTAGAAAATGTTGATGAACATTTGATGAAAACAATTACAATGTAGTAAACAAAATGTAGTAAACAAAATTTTGCATAAAAAATACACTTAAAATAATTTTTTGTACGAAAAAAATTATTTCCAGCAATACAATTTTCCGTTTTTCCAGGGAACTATATCTGTAAAAGTTAATTTTTTTTCTTCGAAATCGACGAACATTTGAGGAAAAAATTAGCACATTAATAAAAACACATTCATCTCACTAAAACTATAGGTTATAATCACAATTCACTATTTTGCAAAAACGTGACGTTTTCCCTTCAAACAATTAAAAACTGGGGTGGTGACAGTCATCTAACGAACCAGCAGTGGCCACCTAGGGACATTTGATCTCCGCGCAAAGTAACCAAAACGGTTGGCGGCCTGCACTCCGAGCTCCGATCAACCGAGAAACACGACGAATGCACGGATACAGAGCGCCCATATAGATACAAGGTTAGCGCTGTGGTCGACGTCCCGTCGGTAATTTTGAAGGGCTGGAAATCATACAGCTGCCACCATCTGTAGTTTAAGATTCACACCAATGTCGCGCCGACGAATAATGTCATGCGCACAAACGCTTTTCTGGCCGGTCGATATACGAAGCATGGTGAATCCAGGCGGATTCGTTTGCATCGACAAGCACTATTAATGGTCGGACTCGTGTTTTTTCTTTTCTTTCGGGTTTGAGCTGTGAACGTAGTCTGCGTATGACTATTGATTATAGGGTCATGATTGATGTGTCAGATTCGTGATTTTTCTCCGATTATTTGAATCTAGAAGCAGGACCGCGTGTCTATAACCTATCCTCGCCATGTCATTTCGGTTCTACTAAATGAATTTCGGAGTGGTTGACACTCGTACAGGCTATAAACCATTGTGAACCGCAATCACTTCAACTCGTCGTGTAACTAATTTAACTAGAACTCGTGATCAGTGTTCGGGTTGTGATACGTTTGATATAATTAATTACTAGAAAATGGCCGTGTTAACAACGTACATCGCTGCCATGCCATGTGCGAATAATCGCTGTATTTCGGCCATATAAATTTGCATGAATCGGTGACTTTGCACCTAATTTGAAACTGTTTGATTTATTTTGATTCGTGGCGAACGAAGGGTTCGAAATGTATTCGATTTAAGTAGATTGGATTACAGGAAAATTTTTAAACTGAGTAATTTCATTTACTTGTCATGTGACGTCGCCCCTGGTCAACCAACCTCAGTTCAGATTTTTCTAATTTTTCTGCAAATTATATGGCGCTCAACAAATGAGTAAATTAAAATATGATAAAATATAGAAATTAGGATTGATAGAGATCTTTTAAAAATAAAATCAGGGTTATCAATGACGCCCAGTGTCTGGGGCTTGAACGACGTCACACAGCGATGGGTAGAATTCGATTATTCGGGTCAAATTCACACATATTAGGATTATGGAAGTGAATCCCATTCTGAATTGAACAACTCGGATTTAATTTATCATAAATTGAGGTATGACATCTGAATTGTTCTTTAACATTGCAACTGAATATCAGCATTTATTGAGGTTAACTAAGATTATCGCGACTGATTATATTCAAAATTTACAAAGCGGAGTTGAATAATAATTCGGATTTGATTGATCCTAACTTTGAGCATGGTATCCGAATTATTGTTTGACAAGACAACATTTCTTATTAACACTTATTGATGTTAATTGAGATTATCAATACTGATGACATGTAAAATTTGCTCACTGAATTAAAGAATAATTCGGATTGACTGATCCTGAATCTGATCATAAGACCCGCATTGTTGTTCAACAAGATTACTTGTTATTAACATTTATTGATGTTAATTGAGGCAATCGATATGGATGATACTTAAAATTTTCTCACTGAATAAAATAATAATTCGGATTGACTGATCCTGAATCTGATCATGAGACCCGAATTGTTGTTCAATAAGACTACTTGCTATTAGCATTTATTGATGTTAATTGAGATTATCAATACTGATGATATTTAAAATTTGCTCATTAAATTGAATAATAATTCGCATTAACTGATCCTGAATCTCATCATGAGACGAATTTTTTATTAAGACTACTTGTTTTTATCATTTATAGATGTTAATTGGGATAATCAATATTGATGATATTTGAAATTCGTTCACTGAATTGAACACAAATTCAGAATAACTGATCCTGAATCTAATAATGATACCCAAGTTGGTATTCAACAAGACTATTTGTTATGAAACTTTACTAATTTAATCGATGTTATCGGTTTTAATTCGACATATTTACTAAACTGAACAATAGTTCAAAAATAATTTATCCTGAGTCTGATCAGATCGCCCGAACTGTAGTCAGGCAGAAAAATTGATTATTGATTCGTTAATGAGACCTGACTTCATTGATGCCTATGTGATCTGAATTTTTTTTTGTTGGTTCTCACGCTATGTTAGTTTAAGTAAACAGGCAAATGAATATTTATCCGCATTTTAAGGGAATTACGGGCTGGAAAATCTGGATGTTCAGTCGGCTCTCATTGATTTTTGAAGTCGTGATTGAAAATTAATCTGCAGATTCATATCCAGGATAGCACAGTGCAGGCCACTGTGGACTTGGGTTCAATCTCGAACATAATCAGCAGACGAGTGCTGTGCGCAGCCGGATTCCCATTTGGTGTTCGATCAACCGTATGAACTCGCGTTTCGCATATTACGGGCAATTCACTTTCGGTTTTGGGTCAATGTAAACTTCCGATACGAGTCGCAGGGGTAACACGGGAGTTGGATTTCCCGACCGTTCCTAGTAGAGGAATCAGATGCGTACTCCAGTAAGACTTCCTACAAAACTTTGACGTGACAGTCAGGTTCTCCCACGTATAAATCATGCGGGTCGATCGATAGATCCAAATTCACAAATAATTCTTCTGAATTTAATCATGTCGGTTGCATTTATAAACATTTGCACAAGTAAGTTAATGCGCCCCGGCTGAACTGACCGGGAATCATCTCGGGCCGTTACGTGAGTCGGTGAGACAACGTTCGCCTATCTTTGGTAATCAATCGAACCGCATTGGGGAGTATAGTTGGTGCGGGTGAGATTGCCGGCCCATTCAAGTCAAACGTCAGACTCCGGGAGTTGTGACTCCCTAAAACACATCATAGAGTTATCGGAGGAACAGCTACGGGCCTTACTGGCCGAGCGGGGTCATAATCCTCATGGACCCTCAAAGATCATTCGGGATCGAGCTGAGAGGGCTCATCGGAGAGCATCTGGTGACCGTGACGTTGCCTGGACGATTATAGACGAACCGGGAACCGGGGCGGAAGTAGCCATAGGGGCCAGAGATGCCAGCGCGATTTTAGATAGCGTGCTTGGTTAGTAGTCCAGCTGTAATGGCTCAAAAATCGGACGGAGATTATCGTTTATGCATTGACTTCCGTAAGGTAAACGAATTTTTGAAAAAAAGATGCTTTTTTATGATGGAACTATTGAAAACGCTCAAGTCCTCTCGCTATATTTCAACTTTAGACTTGAACCGAAGCCAGGCTCACTCTGAGTCCCGACAAATGTAAGTTCTGTCAGTCGGAGGCAAAATATTTGGGGTTTGAGGTGAATAAAGATGAGCTCATCATAGATGGAGATAATGTCAGCCCGATCCTCGAATACCCTCGCCCCAAAAGTCTCAAACAAGTTCGTCGGTTCGTCGGAGTGACCTCTTGGTACCGGAAGTTTATCGAAGACTACGCGAAGATCTGCGAGCCTCTCACTCGTCTCACTAAGAAAAACGTAGGGTTCTCGCGGGTGAAGAGCAAGAGACGGCCTTTCAAACATTGAAGACCTCCTTAACTACGTCGCCGGTACTGATATACCCTGATTTCAACATTTCATTTTGCATCCAAACGTATGCGAGTTGGTTTGGCCTGGGCGCCGTCGTCACCCAGATTCAGAATGGCCACGAGCGAGAAATAGCTTACGCCAGCCGTATGCTTTTCGCGGCGGAACGAAACTATTCGACCACCGAGCAGGAATGCCTGGCCGTAGTCTGCGCCATTAGAAGGTTTCGATACTATCAAGTGGATCGAGTTGGCACTATTGAAGGCTGCCAATTCAGAAACCATCATTGGATCGTTCCTGGAATTCGCCGTGACACGCTGGGGAACTCCACAGGTTCTGCACTCAGACAGTGGGACGGAGTTTAACAGTAAGGCCGTGAAAGAACTGGCCAGCGCATTCGGTATTCACCAGTCATTCAATCCGTTATACCATCTACAGGCGAACCCAGTGGAACGGACCAATCGGGTATTGAAAACCATGATTAGGTCCTTTATTGGGCAGGATCATCGGAATTGGGATAGGCATCTGAATGATTTCAGATTCGCCTATAACGCTTCACTTCACAGCACCAACAGGGTAACTCCGGCCTTTTTAAATATAGGTCGGGAACCTCAGCCGCGAAACAAATCTTGTCGGCTGGACGGCTCATATGTCAAGAATGATCCATTCAAGGGATCAGACCACTCTATATCAGGACCAGGCGTTTGTTAGGCAAGCCAAGTATTATGACCGTCGTTACCGCGGCCAAAAGTTTAAAGTCGGTGACCTGGTGAAAAAGCCGATCCATATACTCTCTAGAGCTAGGGATAACGTGGCTGAGAAGCTAGCACCCAAGTTTTCGGGTCCGTTCACGGTGGTAGAGCTGATCTCACCATACGTTTACAAGCTCGCGACACCGCAGGGTAGGCCCGTGGGTCGCTACCACACATCACACCTCCAAAAGTACTCGTACAGGGATGAGGGTTATCAGGCGGAGCGCGAGAGGCAAAACGAGATCAATCGTTCGCTTCTTGAAATACGCGACTCCGAGTCGTCGGACGAGGACTCCACCACAGAAGAGGACGATGCGGAAATAGATATTGACTGTGGTTACGGAAACAACCAGCCACACCATTCAGACTCGGAACTGGGTACGGTAGAGCGGCGCGAATTGCGCAATAGATCCTTTTCCAGACAGGGGAAGGAGTCCAAGTATGTATTTTTCTTAAATATTTTTTAATTATTATTTCTGTTTTTCTCAGTACGTGAGATTCTTTTTTTTCAGTTCCGCTTAGAATTTTTGTTGTGGTTCTCCATTTTAGTGGAACAGAACAAGGAAATTCCCAAAACGTACGGATGATAAAACGGCGTAAGCCCGAGCTGGGGGGGGGGGGGGGCTTGTACCCCAGTTCATTAAGTCTTAATTACTACTTTACATATCACCTCTTATAATTGACTTCACCTTTGTGGAGCATGCTCATTCTCTAGCTTTAGTAATCCTAAATTCAATCATAGTATCACAGGCCCGCAAGAGTGGTCAACTTCACAGAAACGGAGGACCCATCTTAGAACTTGTGTTATCAGGTCGGTCGGATAAGAAGAACTGACTTCTTAAGGACAATTAGGCGCACTTAAGAGTGTAGAAAGCTTTGACCATAGCATTTTCTTTGGGTTTCCGGTCAAGAAAATTGCCATTTAACGATAAAACGAGGATTCTCCTTTCCTCATTTTATTAAAAATTTAAAAATAAAACAAAACAAGTTTCAAATTTCTCCCCTTCAGAACTTTCAATTTAATTTAAATGGCGCCAAGCAAAAGTGATTTTGCTGCCCTGGAAGGAAATTAATTTTATGCAAACGTGAACGTGGAAACTTTTACAACTAAAAGAAAATTAATCAATTTAAAATGGCCCTAGCTCATAACTTTTGGTAGAGAGGCGTGGGTACCTGAAAATCTTATTTAAGGAAGATAAATCTGAGAGGTCACTTCATTAAATAGACAACGTTTTAAATATAAAATTGAACAATATGAATGCTATTTATTAACCTCTCCTCTCCACTCATAAGGAGAAACTAGTAAGAACAGATTATAGACAAGATATTATTTGACGAAAATCAACCCCCTTTAAATAAAGCATCTAGATTTACTAAAATATTACAACAATTTCATTATTAAAATTTAAGAAGACAAGCGCGAGGACGACAATTAAAATGAGCAGATTCCGCCCTGGAGCAAGTTTAACCGCATTTTTCCCTCCGCGTCTACTGACGCCATTTGGAGCATGACGGTTAAATTTCAACCCCGTTAAACAAAGTTAACCCAAAGAGAAACAAATTAACAAGAATACATGAGCCGCCCACCTTACGTTGATAGTCCTGAGCAGCTCTCAATCTCACAATCCTGAGGAAGTAGTACTCAGGTAAACCAGGTGTCCAAAGAAAAAAAAACCACTCTGTGGCGACAACAAAACAAGAAAAACTTGAGAGCACGGACAAACTACCTCTCACGAGGCTCGACCGAAAACAGACCGAGAGTTTACTTCGCTTGACGGTACACAGACCGCCCAATTTCTCCTCTCCTGCGCAGAGGGACGAGATGTGTCTTCTACGCTAGCGCAGTGTCATGGCGGATGGAGGGAGATTTCGGGACCTAAATACCCAAAAGATGGTGGTAGTGGTGCTGCGACGAATCCTCGGCGGTGAGATTTGAATCGCACCAGGTACAGGATTTGGAATGCGGGACTCACATCCACATTCCACCCCCGGTGTACAACCATCGGCTGTGCCTGTGCCTGTGCGACTTCAACCCGCCTTACATCCTTGCAGTTCGTACCGCTGGTCCTTGATGTTGGTTGACGCTCCAGTCGAAACCACTCCTTCCTCCAGCCCTTTCTTGTCCTCAAAACTCGATGAATGACAAAAACAAAAAAAAACAAAAAACCCCAAAGAATTAGTAAGAGTGACTCTTACTCCTTCTCCTTATGAATAGCCCATGAGAGTGTGTACATACAAAAGAAAGACGAAATGTCAAAACATTTCCAGTATACAAAAAAAAAATAAAATACAAACAAATAATCAAATCAGTTGGCCCTCGATCGAGCCCCGTTCTTCTCGCGGAAATTTCCTCCAAGAGGGGAGGAGCTGTTTACAAATAAATAAAATTAAACAACACAAAGTAATTTGCAGGTGAAACCTGCAACATTACAATGATTTCTTTTTTTTGCTGTTGAAGTTATGTGTATGTACGCGCGAGGGCACCTTTAAAATTTAAATGGCTCTGTTCCCACCTCTATTTCCACCGGAGGCTACTGACTTAGTACGTTGCGGTGGTAATGCAAAGTACGTAACGTTATCGTTGGCTAACTGTAATTGCAAAGTAACAAACGTTAGATAAATAAATGAATAACCAAATGAATAATTAAATAAATAATTGAATGATTGAATAATTAAATAGATGAATAATTAATTAATTAAATAAATAATTGAATAACTAATTGAATGAATGAATAAATTATGGTACCTTTAAAATTTAGATGAGGCGCGCTTTTTTTTACGTGGTGATCCCCAGTATGCCTAGTCCACTTGTCAATTAAGCATGCGTTGTTTTTTCTTATTTTTATCATTTTATTTTTTTTATTTATTTTTTTTTAATTAAGTCATTCATCATGCAAAATTCACCTTACATGCAACATTCAATGTGGGTAAAAATTGAAAAGTGCTGTAGTAAAATCTATAAAAAGTTCTTCAACTGAACCATGCATGCTCCCCCAAATATACTCTATTAAATAATCGTCAGTTCTAGAAACTGCCATTCTACCAATCCGCCTTCGCATATCACGATTGGATAATTTAATAAATAAATGGATAAAAGAATAATTGAATGATTGAATAATTGAATAATTGAACAATTGAATAAATTAGAAAAATTTTATATAAATTTAAAACCTCAAGATTTATGAACTGTGTACCGCTAAGGAATTTTCCATGCGCAAATAAGTTTCTCAGGCATGTTCTAAATTTTGGGATTGTTAGCTTCATTTTAAAATGGAATTGGCTTCCAAAAACTAAAAAGTGTACCGATTGCGGCGGGGTATTTCATTTAACAACGAATGGTCGGGGTCGATCGCGCGTGCATACACAGTAGCCTCCTGTTGAGCACCATAGCGCTTAGTCCAGCTTCGAGTTCGAGCTCCCTCGAGGCGGAGTACCGTAAAATAGAAAACGGGTCGCTAGGCCTAGTCAGTTACGATGGTACCCTGAGATACGTTTAAGCCGATTTTAATATAATCTAAGATTCGTCAGCAATGGCTGACCGGTGGCCGTTTTATCAAGTAGGCGTCATAACGACCTAGCTCGAAAATGCATTCTCGCGAGTCCTGTTCGGTATAAATACAGTGATTCAAAATTAACCCGTCTGAATTCTCAGTCCTGCTACCTCATCTAGACGTAGAGTCAGTGATTAGGGATTTAAGAATTCGACCACGCAGTCTGGCAGAATGTCCGACGCCGACTAGGTAGAATCCGGTCATGAATAACCGTCATCTTGGGCACGTACCAATAATTAATTCGAGACCTCCGCCTGGTAGAATTTCGTGGAATGTTCCGTCAATTAAAAATTGATCTTCGGAACCGCAAATCGGAATAATTTATGCGCATGTAATTTGGAAGGAAAATCAACTTGTAGCAATGTTTTCAGGTAGCCTAGTGGCCAACGAGGACCTTAAGGGCCGACTAATAACAGCCAAATAATGTTTGAGACCTGCAAGGTGATTAGTGTCGCGATATTCAATTGTCATCCGAAAGTTATGCCTTCCCGCGAATCTAACGCGTGGCCATACAAAATGGCTGACTGATAATTGGTAAATCGAGCAACTATTGTTAAACTTTCAATATGTATGGGTAACCTGAAGTCAATTCATTTATATTTTGAATATACGAGTTAAAATGGAAGTGACTTGTGAACAATCATTACCCTTTGACGTAAAACGTCAATCCTGATCACTCCCCTCTCCGCTCCCCTTACATTTGAGCTAGGTAGATCCTAATCACTCTAGGAAATGAAAAGAATATAAACCCTATTAATAAATTGAAGATGTTTTGAAACCAATCGAATCTTATCCCCTTTTACTAATTTTGTCTGGAAATTAGATGGCTCTCAATGCAATAAACCTATAGATAGAATTTAAAGTACCATAGTAATCAATTCAAAATAATATCATTCAAATTAAGGGTTATAATACACATTTCAATCAAAGATATTTAGTGATAAATGAAATTATTATAATTATATAAATCTGCTTTCATGTAAATAACAACTGATCCATCTATGTAAATCACATTTATATCACAATGTTCAATAATGCAAAATGTCAACATAAGTGGCTGCCATTTTAATACGCGTGCTACGCTAGCGCCATACTGCATACTCAGGAAGTATTGTAACCACCTTCATGCGACAAAAATGTGCTTATTTTCGGTTACATTACTTTGGTCTCCTTATATCTATTCTCGATGTTATAAGAATTAAAAGTCTTACCTATGAAATTGTCTGGTCTACACAAACTAGTTGTATAGGTATGAATATCGCGAACTTCACATTGAGCCATTTTGATGTGTCTACATTATCCCATGGCATTTTTATATTCATTTTCCTTTTAAAACCTCGAACACCAAATTGACGAACATGTGTGTAAATTTCGTTAATAACCCTGAATCTTCGTTCAGATGGATAAATGACTTCATCTTCTGCTTCTTCTTCTCCTGCTCCTTCTTCTTCTTCTTCTTCTTCTTCTTCTTCTTCTTCATAAACATCGCTCATCTCTTTATTGTCATCTCGAGATTGTTCTGAAGCCCTTCCTGCTTGCAGATAAATGGGCGTTATATTTCCTTCTTCCTACAGAATGAATTGCACTGTGAAGTAGAAAAACAAAATTAATAGGTTCCTTTTTAGTCATGTGTCGCTTATCATTTTTCAAACAAATAAAATTTTAGACCCAGTTCAATATTTCATCCACTTGCCTTTAATTCTTTTATCTCTCAATCAGACAAAATTATTTCGATATTTAAATCTTCGTAAAAATTTGTCGTTTGGAGACGGAAGAGAGCAAGGTGTGAATTATTTTCTTCATCATTCTTGTTGAGTACAGAGATATCTACCTGATCTATCCAAAAACTTAGCTCTAATTAGCTCATTTTTTCCTTTTTTATTTGAATAAGACAAATATTAATATATATGACTCACCAGTCATATCAAGCAACTCCTAACCAATATTAGTATCTCATGCATCCAAACTGTCATCTTCCACTTCGTACTGTGTTTCCTATTCTTTCTCCGACATCGATGATACATCTATAACAAGTTTATCAAATCAGTTATTAGTAGCTTTGCTTCTTTATTTTATAAGCATACATAAAAAACTATTAAGCACACCTGAAGAAAAATAATATCATCATCATCGTTGCCACCACTCTCTGTTACTATTTCGTTTATATTATTTTCACGATCCAGAGAGTTGTAAAAACTGTCAATCAAATCGGACACTCCCCTTAATTCATCGTTTTATTTTTCAATACTGTTAAACTCTTCTAAAATCTTGTAATCATTGGGAAAAATTTCAATTCTCTATCCTCTTTTATTGAACTGTCCTCGTCCTCACTGATGTCACTTCAAACAACGAGTTTTGGAACAGGGTTTGTTGCAGTAGGCTCCTCTTCTTTTTTATTTTTTTTTTATGATCCGTACTTTTGGTTTAAAAACTATATTTGATAGTATTTTAGGTTCTTCTTTGCGTTTGATTGGAGTGAATGCTGATTAAATAAATGTTCAGCGCAAATAGCGACTTCTTCCAGAATGATATTGATCTCATCATATGATTATCAGGCCACTTGATCACAACTTAAAATATATTTATATAAATATATGTTCAATTCTTATTCATAAATACAAATATTAGCGTTTAATTTTTTGAAAACAAAACAATCTTACCTTGTTTTGTTTTAAATTCCGTAAGTAATTCTCTTTGGAGGAAAGTATTTTCTAATCCTCTTTCCTTAAAAATATTTGATGCGAACTGCAGAAGTTTAGAGTGTTCAAACAGGCTAATCTTATGGCCTAATTTTAAAACACAAGGTGTTGAATTAAAGAGTATGTATTTAATTCTTTTGTTGATCCCTTGATCATCAACACCTGTAAATATCGACTATTTATCGTTGCTGAGTGCATAAGTAAGCGTTGATTTGCTTTCATCAGCATTACAAGGCTGCGTATACAATGCATGAATTCAATTCTATCAGACTTTTTCATTATTAAATTGCACAAATTTAAAAATGCAAACACAACTTAGGTTACCCATTTAAACGCCACTCTAATTTTTTTCACTAAACTGTACAACCCTTCTTTCCCCATCACAGAGGCTCGGTGACTTTACTGTCATACAATATGTATAAAACTGAGTTATTTCATAGTATTAGCAAGATTGTAAATAGATTTAGTAAAAGTAGGAAATTTTCATATGTATATGTCAAATTACATATTAACCTTCACATTGAAATAAACCTGCAAATCTTCTTATTCTCTTCTAGTGATAATGAGGTTGGGCTAAATATCAACCAGACAGAGAACATCCTTGAACAGTGTTTTCTGGTTTTATTATAATTTTCATCAAGTACAATGCGTTTCATGGAGAAAAATATACTGAACTTTTCATCGCATGAAAATCATCCTCAAATTTAATTTGTTGTTACATTTACATTTTCAGTAACGTAGAAATTTATTTTTGGTTTGGTTATAGTATGAAGTCACGTGAGATTCGTGAATACCTGAAGTAGATTTATTTTAAGAAATGTTCTACATACTCTTATATCCCCACTTATGTTTTCCTCACTTAACTTAATAGCCTACTCCCTGTGTTTATAAAAGCAGATACTTCTCATCTTCACCAAAAAGTTTAACTTAATGTTATGTTAAAAATCACATCACATGAAATGAGTGCTCAAGAGATTGACAAAGAAACACAATGCAGCTGCCGAGATCTCTTGGCTCTTGGAGCACAACACCAACTGACACCAACGACAGAACGCCATGCCATTGCTTCTTCGTGCACTGTTTTCAGTATCTCAGCTGATATTGCAGCCCTTATTATAAATTAATGCTGCTTATTAATTTATAATGTACACAAATAATCTCAACAATTCCTCATATTTTTATAATGATACTTATATATTAATAACCTAAATTGACAACATTTTCTTATTTAAATCCACTACTCGCTACCATCACCGTTTCACTTTCATTTAAATGATTCTAAATCTAACCTGCCTCTTAGTATTCACTGCATAAAACTAGACTTTGCCGTTTCATTGATAGGAATTGTCAATCTTAAGCTTCCTGTAGGATACAACATCCACCATATTCTGTTTGAGAGAGATTTCATCCGATTCATATGCCCGTGCAATTAATTAGAAAACGCTTATTGGAAACATTTGAGGTAAGTTGGTTCGATTTGACTCCATAGAACAAACAACCCATTAAATTCAAACTCATTGATTCACTGCTGCCTACTCAGTTAACCGATTAAAATTTTTGCAAGCCGATAGACCGCAATTCGCGGGACTCCGCATTCACAAATTTTTCGATTAAAAAAAATGTATTAAATCGATTCTTTTCTTCTGGGCATCAGCATCTTCTTGATTCATCTCTATATGTATTTAATAGATCTTTCTCAAAACTGGCTATTATTGTCTATTATTATTAAGATGTACAAACTAATACCAACTTTGATGACTCTGTATCGACAAGAGGTTTTCGGTCGCTTAGCGAAACCTGTTGTTCAAATTTTACCGTCTGGGAAGAAAGGGACTTAATGCGGAAGAATTCGAAATTCAGTTTTTTATACCAATCGATTATTTTTTATTTGCTCTTTTATACTAAAAACTATTATTCCTATAGCTGAAAAATTCGAATTATTATTGAGCTAAAAAGTTGAGCCCTTTTATGGAGTTTCTGTGTAGGACTGCTTATTCAACCGCTCCTCCTGTAAAATGAAGCTACTGCTCGTTAGGTCCCTTTCTTCGCGGACGGTCATAAATGTTGAACAAATCTTTTCTGGGATTTGGTTTGGATCTGCCAACTTGGGAACACTTTTGCCAAACTTTCCCGACAATTGAAAAACGCTTCGTACACAGAAACATTCCGCTATCAATTAAATTTGGTAATTTAACTTTACCCTTTACTGCATCTCACGGACCTCCTGCTATATGTTTCGATATCAGTGAGGAAAATTTTACTTGCAATGGAGAATAATATGGAACATCATCATGCAAAAGAGTACGGATGTATCAACCAACCGTTGTGGGGGTGCGCAGTAGCTATAAAGAACCAACATAAAAACAGTTACAAATCTTGCGGTTTTGCAACACAGTATTTTTAAAAAGTCAAGAGTTTAAAAGAACTTTTACCAGCTGTGATCACTCATGGAAAATATTTAATGCAAGCAGTTATTTAGGTATATGAAAGTAAACTTCTTACCATTTCGACTGGTGTACTTTTAACAGAACTTCGAACACAGAATGTTGTACTACTGTCAGTACAATTAAAGATAACTTTAAAAAAGACGTTTTTGATAAGTTTGCAGACGCACATTTTTGTCGATTTGTGCGCAATATATTTCTACTCTCTGACACACCTATTGTATCGCTAATTTGTCCTGTAGTTGTAAACAAAAATCATAACGAAAAGAATACCATTTCTTTAAAAAATATAATATCACTTTCTCTGCAGGAAAATTATACTTATCTGTTTAATACATAAGGATATTTCGTTTAGAAAAAATTATTAATTCTATTCTAACCCTTCTTTAGTTATACGTTTTTCTTAACAAAATTTAGAAAAAAGTATTTAAAAAAGCATTTAGTACCATTATTATTTTCTTTGCTTCGATGGAAGAGAAAGTTGCAGCAGTTACGATTTCTTGAAAATGTATTTCTCGTAGCTCTTCCATATACATACAGATATCATGCAGTTCTGGCGACTAGGGGCTCAAGGAGAGGTCGGCGGATCTCAATTCCTTAGCAATGCTAGCGATTTTGGAGACAATATATTTTCAGGTCTTTAGAAAAATTATTTTTTCTGCTTTGCTAAGTTAAAGTTATTAGAATGAAAGTACGGGAAAGAGAAAGAGAGAGAGAGAGAGAGAGAGAATAGTTGTAGGGTGATAAGAGATAGACGAAATATAGTGTGTCACTACGGTGAGAAAATGCATTCCTCATCACTTGTCCATACATGTCACTATACAAGTTCCGGGTGGCAGTAAGTAACTGTTGGGGAGTTGTCTCGTCATAGTGACATATTAATATAAAAAGATTGAAGTAAATTGAAAGGAATTTACAACGTATATTATAATACCTTAATTAAATCAATGTTCGCGTGGTACTATGGCGAGAGTAATTCCCTACCACTACTCCATTATTGCGAGTTTATTTTCATTTGATGACTGACAAACATGGCGAATATGCAATTGCGGGGAGGTGGTGCGGAGTTGTCGTCTACCCATAATACCATTTTAAATACTATTATATTTCAAATAAAATTTCTAACGCTACGGGGTTTCGAACATACATCTATAACTAAAACTATCATCTAGCACTCAAAAACTAGCTCAAAAAAGTTAGAACACCAAATTTTAAACTCTCTCTTTCTAATTATTCATTCATTATTATGTGACTTTATATAGATGTAAAATAAAGAAACTGTTAACTGAAATACCAATAAAAAAATTTTTGAATGAATAATTTAAATCAATTACGATTTTTCTTTATGTAATATTTCGTTTTTTCGCTTTTCAAACTATTTTACGATTTTTTATAATTACATGAAGTGTCATTTCTTGAGAGCATTAACTCTTTTTAATAACAATTTTTGTTAACTTTCGTGTAACGTTTCGCTTTTTAGGCGTTACAGACTATTTTATACCGTTTAAGAATCACATGAAATGTAATTTTTCTGAATATTTAAAAGTTCTTAGAAGGATGGAACTTAGAATTTTGTTTTTGAAAAAAACAGGAACAAAAAATGTTTTCGCGATAGTTGTATTTATAGTTTTTTTATATTTTAGAAAACATAAACCCCATTTTTGAAGGTATTTTTTTAATAGCCAGTACTGGGCTAATTGCCGATTATTATCTGTACTAGTGAACAGTACTGGGCCAGTACTACCCTTTCTACAAAAAAATGATTGGATCCGATTGCGAACGATTGAAAACCAATCGTTCCCAATAATTGTGTTTCTTAATCGGGTCGCACCGATTCGGAACGATTGAGGCCGGCTATCGTTGCCTATCGTTCTCAATCGGGACTCGAGATAAAGTAAGTCTGCCATTACGTTTTTGGCAGCACATTGATCTTGCGGCAATAATTTGAAAACGATTATTTACTTTTTTTTTTAATTACATCTCTGTAAAAGATAACTTTTAAAGAGATGTTAAATTGATAAATAATTCCCTCGTGATCAAGGAGCAATCACCAAAATATTTCCAAATAACTTGTTTTGTACTAATTTCCATGAGTTTTGCATATGAACATTTTCATTACATTTTTATTTGTTTAATTCGGTTGCGGCCTATTTTTTTAATGTTGATACCTAAGTATAATAATTGAAAAGGTTTTTAGAGGTTATTTCTCGAATAAATTAACAAAATTATTTCATTTTGATTTCGAAATTTAGGTTGCAAATTAACCCTTATGTGTGTGACAAAAAAACACCTTCATCGGTGTAACGGAGTACCCGGGTACCTAAGAACACCCCCAACACTTTTACCTGAACAAATCCGAAGACCCTCCACGAAAAACGCTCGAAAAATTGAAAAATTTGAAATAATCACCCAAATTATCTTCAGGAACACCCAACTAATATTTCCAACCTCATAATAATATTCAACAACCCCCTAAGACCACCAATACCACTTTTACCTGAACAAATACGAAGACCCTCCACGTAAAACACTCAAAAAATGTAAAATTATCACTCAATTTAACGTTCAGAAAGCCTCAAGTTATATTCCCAGACCCATAATAATATTGAACAACCCCTGAAAACCACTGCTATCACTTTTACCTGAACAAATCCGAAGAGCCTCCACGTAAAACACTCAAAAAGTTAAAAAATTTCAAATAATGACCCAAAAGTCACCTTCACAAAACATCAAACTATATTTTCAACCCCATAATAATATTCAAAAACCCCCGAAAGTCACCTGAACGTGATGAACATTCGTCAATCAACCAGTATGTAACACCTCTTTCCAAAGCTTTAAAGAGTGCCCTGGCGGACCGGCCGAACGCAAACATTACGCTACAGCGTAACGGTAAAGTAATGGTAAAGTAATGGTAAAGTAATATGGCATTATAATTGATAAAAGAAACAAAATTAATATTTAACTTGCTTTCTCATCGTTAAAAAATAAAAAAACAAAGTGGCTGTCATTCAAGTCAGGCCCCTGCAGACTGGCAACCCACTTGAAGCCCCGTTAACGGGTTGTCAATATGCAGGGGCCCGACTGCAATGACAATCACTATGTTTTTTTATTTTTTAACGCTGCAGAAGCAACTTGTTGCAATTACGGCATGGCCATTTAACGTAAATTTTAACGCTTCATTATAATTGCAACAGTTTACATATTAATTTTGTTTCTTTTTTCAATTATAATGCCATATTACTTTACCATTACTTTACCATTACTTTACCATTACTTTACCGTTACGCTGTAGCGTAATGTTTGCGTTCGGCCGGTCCGCCAGGGTGAACATAAGCATGGTTATCATTCCTATTAATTCATTTGTGTATTAATAAAAAATAACAATGAATTATACTTACATAAAAACATACAAAATCATTGTTAGAAGAAATCAATCATTTTGAAGTCACGCCGCATACAAAGTTCATGAAGGTAACCGTGTAACGCGTCACACCGATAAAGGTGTAAACAAAATTCTCACCTCACCAACTCTCCCCAATATATTTACTGGACGAAAACTTGTAAGAATATAGAATATGCATTATAATATGCTATCTCTACAATCTGCAATTAAATTTATTCAAGTCAGAAGTATTATAACAAAAGTCTATATTTTTGTATTCAAATAAACAAAAGTAACTTATCTTAGAGATAATGGAGGAAGTATTTAGGAAAAAAAGTTACAATTTTTAAACATTTTCAAATTTTTTGTACATTTTATTTTCTTCATGAGATTTATTACTTTAAAATTTTTTCATTTTACACCTCTGTATTTTTGATATTTATATTTTACATATTTTCTCACTTAAAAAAAAAATCTCGAGCCTAAAGCATAATTAACAGGGTTATTAGGTTCAAGAACTGATTTAAATATCTTGTAAATCCCGGATTTTTTTGTTTTTCTTCGTAAGAGATACTCATACGCAAAAAAGTGGAAAATCCCTTAAGTGTCGGGTTGCAAAGTTGAGATTTTCATATTTCGGTTCGGAATTTGAAAAAGGCTCTAATTCTACATAAATTAAAAAATTGAATCTTCTGAGGGAAAATTTTTCATTAAAAAATGACTAATACCTTGAGTTTAATAACGTTTCGAAAATATTGAAAAATTTTCCATTTTTGGTTGTACTTAAAATATAATTTTCGTCCATTATTTTGGGCAATAAAGTAACTTTTGCTTATATAAACAAAAATGTAAAGACGGGTGAACAGATCTGACTCGAATAAATTAATGTTTACTTTGTGTAATGTAAATGAAATTTATGATCGTAGAAATAGAGTTTTTCTCAACTTTATAATAAACTTAAATGTGACATTTTGCTACACTTTAGAACTTAGGAAATAAAAAAAATGAAAAAAATTCTATATGATTTATTTAATAAATATATCCAGAAAACCTGTCTAATTATTTTACTTGGGAATAAAAATTTAAAAAAAAAGCAATAACAGACTATGACACAATAAAAATGAAATAACTTTACAAGAACATTATATGTTTTATTTCTTGTCCACTTCCTCGGATCTCAAAACATTGGGAAAACTTTCTGAAGTCGTTTAAAAATATATCTTTATCGTACGTCGCAGGCACAAGAAAACATGCACGAAAAGTTCATATCTTAAGCAATCCTAAGCAATTGCATTGAATATACAACAACCCTCGTGAAAAGGAAGACCAACTTTAGATCACATTTAGACCAGTTTTAAACCGCGTTTGGTCTTTTTCTGGTCTTTTACCTTTCAGCCTATACCTGCATCAATTTTAGGGCATTGAAATAGACACCACTCTCTCTGTTAAATAAGGATAGCTGTCTGTATCAACAGACTAGCTATACCTAAAAGTCCCAAAGAACCTGGGATGATTTATTATTATTTACGAGATCTAGAAGGCTTCAACCAGTTGCCGTTATATTTATGGAACTCTGTCCCTCTCTCCATCTTGCCATCTCTTTCTGTTATTATGGTTATGGTCCGGACTACTGACTCGTGATGACTCTAATAATGATGGGATATTGGGGGTTCAAACTGCCGGGACAAGACTATACCTGCCTATACTGTGATTTAAAGTTGGTCTTTTTTTCACGAGGGAAGGCTACATAGGACGAATGACAATGAACTAATAAATTATAAAAACTGCACGCGTTTTTGGTCAGCTTTTAAGGTTAGGTTTCCGATCGACGTCTCTATATGCACTTACCCGATTGCGAACGATTCAAACGCTTATCCCGATTTAAAATGATTGAGAACGATAAACAAAATGTGTCCCTATTAATACCAATTCAAAACGATTCACCTGTAAATCTCTCTCAATAGGGTCCAATCATTTTTTTTCTAGAAGGGACGCTGGTGATAAACTCCGGAAAACTACAGAAATTTCCACCTGGGATCACAATGTCCGGTCTATTGAGAACAGCAGAGTGTTCACATAAGAAAATACTACTCCTTACTCCCATGTGAACATTTTTCCGGGATTTGATCAGGAATCTCCCAGGACTTTACTCTCGAGAATCGAACGGGAATGTCTCGGAAGTTCAGAAGGGATCTGTCGGGAGTCAGAGAATCAGAAATGTGCAAGAGCCAGAACCGGACACATAAGTCTACTGCGCAGCCGTAAGAGCGACATAATTCTAGTGCGCAACCTCCAATTACACAAAAGTCTACTTCACATCCGGAAGTGCAATATAACTTTAGTGCGTAGCAATAAATGCCCAAAAGTCTACTAAGCAGCTGGTAGTTCTATATAACTCTAGTGCGCAATTGAATATGCCACATACTTATCCTGCGCAGTTGGAAGTACGACATAACTGTATTACGTAACTACCAAAGCCACATAAGTCTACTGCACATCCAGAACTACGACAAGAATCTAGTGCGCAACCATAGACTCCAAGTCTACTGTGCAGCCGGAAATGCGAACCAACATGCAATTACCCTCACTTACTCCTGGAATCTTGAATTTGATCAAGTTCGGGCAGTGTTATCAATAATTATAGACAGATCCGACCCGACCTGGTATTTTTCGGTTTGGGTCTACTAGAGACCCGAACTGAAAAATACTGGGTCTGGTATAACGCATAGATGCGATTCGAATGTTTTCGGGCGGGTCTGCTAATGCAAACTGCTAGATCCGGTCCCAAAAATATCGATCCGGTTCCGGGTCTTGCACACCTCTGATCCTCGGAGAAGATGTATGTTATACACCTGGTGCATGGATTGGACATTCCGAGAGTTTCACGCTCGACTCTCGACATATTCTTACCGGACTTCCGAGAAATTCCCGTTCGATTCCCGAGAGTAAACACCCGTTCGATTCCCCAAAAATTTTTTACATGGGCTATTTCATGGTGATACACATATTTTTAGAGTTTTGTGATAATGTGGTAATCCAGGGGGCGTGCGGAGAGGGGAATCAAATCTAATGGAGACGGGAATGGTGGGAGGTTATCAACTAAAAATTACGTATCTGCATGCAAACTTTCAAGTCAATGAGATAGTTATAAGTGTGTCAAATTACAATATAACAATCGGGGGTGGGGGGGGGGGGGTAATTCCAATTTGAACTCTACTCTTCAAGATCTTTTCATAGATACCGATATTGTTGTAGTTTTCTCATACAATAATTCTAATTATCTATTATAATTATCCAAACAGCAAGACAATATAATAATAAATAGAAATTTCTGATCACATTGCGCAAATCAATACTTGTGAATTAGTATTTTTGGACAATAATGCAAACAGGGATTTTCAGTCGGGTACTTACAACAAATATGCAAGTATCTGGTTATCTTTATAGTATACTCAAACTCATTATCCGATATTTTGGGTAAAAAACATGTTTCTGATATCGACTGCTCCTATTGAAAAACTAATAAATTGTCATAGCTGTTGATGAAAAAGCAACGCGTCACTTCCATACTCAGTATATAAATATATCCTTTTTATTCACTATAGAGGACACAAGATGCGTTTCTATTTAGAGAAACGACAATTTACTACTTTTTCAATTAAAGCAGTGGATATAAGCGTATAAGCTTTTACAGGCAAATAAGTTATCATACACATGCAATAGGTTATACACTGAATTTACTTTTAGAACGCTGCCGTACCAGTTAGAAAGGCACTTATGTCACATTTCTGTCGAAAATGATTTTTTCACATTAATCGATTCGCGAAAGGAAGATTTTTTGCGACTGAAATTTTATAATTCTCTGCAGGATAAAACCGCGAGACACTTAAAAATTGTATTTGACCTCTAACACCAGGTATGACAATGCAAGTCAGAACGAGATTACGACTTGCGGCTTTTCCTCCTGTATCTTTCTTTATGAATAACCGTATATCGATATTTCTAGTGCAAATAACGAAAAATGTAGATTCTTTACAGAATGGGAAAGATATTCATCAATGTGTATGAATGATGTTGAAACAGTTATAAAAAATAAATTGCATAATACTTTTTCGAGAAAAAACATTTTCGTTGATTTTCTACGTTTGAAGCTGGACAGACATACGTGTCTTTTAACATGTACGGCAGAATGGAACACTAATTTATTTGATAGGGAACGTGAAATGTGGCAGTTCTCCTGGTTGTAAATCATTATTAGAATTGGGACGATGATGGTTATGTACATATTCTCTTTCAGTCCTGATGATGCACATATGTCAATGCAGAAACAAGTTTCCACAGTATAAGCCCAGCTGAAAATTACTGTACAGTAAACTCGAAGGATTCTACACATGCTCATGTACACGAACCTGCACCCGACCCTCTACAGGTAATCATGACGGCCCCTATGCAGGAAATTGGCAAAGGAAACTGCACATGATCCTGCAAAGGAAAGTGCACCGAAAAAGGAACCTTTGAATGATGCAGTATATGTTCCTGTACAGAGTGTACATGTTCCTTTGCGAAGTAAATTAATGCGCGGGTTCCTGTACAGCAACACGTATAGGGTCCCTTACAGAAAGCCATTGCGAAACCTCATGTCGTTGACAGCTATAAAGTTGCCTTCTTTTTATTCCCTTGAAGATTGAACTCACTATCGAGACAGCCAAGTCTCTAAGGAACCGTGGCAGATTAGTTCCTATGCAGGTTCATGTATAGGATCCTGAACAAGTTCATGTACATGAACCCGCGTCTCAATTCACTCTGTAAAGGAACCTGTACAAGATCATTTGAAGGTTAGCTTTCATACATGTTCCTTTGCAGGATCATGTACAATTTCCTTCGCCCGATTCCTGCACAGAAACCGTCAAGATAACCTGCACAGACTCGTGTGATGGTTTGTGTACAGAAACATGTCTAGGACATGTCCTAGTCCTCAGAACAAAACCAAAGCGAACATTGATAATTCTACATATCTCCTTTTTGCAACTAGTGAATCAATTTTCATTTGGATTCAATCGTCACGACACTTTTAAAGATTCCAGCAATGATATAATCAATTATCAGAATCAATCAAACATTTAACGACGTACATAAATACAAATGTAATGAAATTATGAGTCAATAATGACCATATCGTTTGGTGCAAATTTAGACTATACATTCACTTGGAGCAAACAAAGAATAGACGCAGAGCACAAAACCTTGATAGAAAAGACCTGACTCTTGAGCGAAACAGTCAGATAGACGTAGCAACAGATTTCTGCATCAAAAAGAAAAATGACCAATTTTTAGCGTTAGAATGATGTAGCAATTGTTTTTTATATTAAAAAGACGCGGAGATTGGTGTCTGTGGTCCCGTGCCGAATAAAGACGTAAGTCTAAGTTTCAGAGATAAATTAGACGTACTAACATTGAAGCATTTTAAAAGGAGATTCTATTTCAAAATAATATCATGCGCAGAAAACTAACTGTTAATAGTTATTAACTAACAATTAATATTAATATGTTACTCATATTTATAAGTTATAACGTACCTCAAATTCGTTAAAAAATTGTAATATGTACAGAATTCACTGGAATTTGCATTCAAAAATTGGTACGTGGAAACTTATAACCTGGAATATATTTTCAATTTACTAAATTTTTAATCGCTACAAGGAGAGGTTAACATTTTTTTACTGAAGCTGAAGCATTTTTTTGCTTAAACAAAATATTATGATGAAGAATTTCGTTATTTTAATTCAAACATTGTATATTATCAATAATATTATTATATGAAGAGAGAATATGAATTAACTTAACAGGCTTAAGCAGACTTAACTGGAAATAATCAGTCCATACCCGGGCCGAAATCACATGTGTTTCACGAAATGAGACAAGAGAATATTTTTAATTTTGAAAAATTAGTAAAAATTAAAAATGGGAAGTATGACTGTGAAAATAAGGACGTATTTTGGCAAAATATCAAAGTAGTTCAGAGAAAAAGTGACTTATAGGATATCTTCGAGAGTCAATGTTTTTCAGGAAAAAGATGTAAGTTTTATGAATCACTTCCATGCACAGTTGAATGAATTCTTTATTAAAGCAAATCCTGCAAGAAAGTCTAAGTGAAAAAAAATCTGCCCACTTCGCGGGCACATGCTGTTGGTTCTCGCGCTTCGTACTCAATAATATATTTACCTCACATTTATGCACAGAACTTTTAAAATTGAAGATCAAAGCATCGACAAATGTAATTAGTGATTTTTAATTCCCTTTTGTTAAAGCTCCTTCGGCTTTAACGAACACATTCTCATCACGTATCACACACTCGATTTTGTCAAATATCTGAACTTTTCTAAATTATGTTCACCACTTTCATATCAAATGCATATTACATTTATTTATGTACCTCAGCCTGGAATTGCTTATTCAGATATTGCAAAATAAAGTACAAGTTGTATTTATCATGATTAATTTATTATTTTTTACTTATTTTGCATTAAATTTTTATTCTCAGCTACCCTGAAAAATGTATCATTTCAATAAATTCATATCATTACAATTCATAATGTGCATTAGTATTGAAACATACGTATTTCCATTGTCTTGTTTTCATGATTGAAGAAAAGTGCGCAAACTCTAAGAAAAAAAACAATTTTGTTATTAAACATTTTATTGCAACTTGTGTCGTTTTTCCATAAATTTGATTTGTTTATTTTCAATGTTATTTTTTATCATTTAAACTAAAAATACGCATCCTAGTATAAAGTAGTTTTGAGAATATTTATAGATATAATTTAGGCGAAAATTTTTGTCAAGTAAAATGTTATTGTAGCTTGTGTCCTTTTTCTAAAAAGGTAATGTTCTTGTTTTTAATATATTTTTATAACAAGAGTTTATCAGAAATTTTTAGATCTTTCTTGGCAGAACAATTTTTGTCCCTTCATTTTCATGTCATCTCTTATGTCGCTTTTCCAAAAGTTTAATTTTGTTATTTTTATTCTTGTTTTTTACGAATAAAAGAAGATCTACTTATTCTATTTAAACATTATCAATAACAAATTTTTAGATCCTTTGTGGGTAAACAATTTTTGTTTTTCCATTTTTTTTCGTACCTTGTGCCGTTTTCCAGAAAATTTAATTTTTTGATTTTCAATGTTATTTTTCACGATTAGAACAAAATGTACCCTATCAAGAAATAATTACAACAAATTTGTAGCTCTCTCTTGGTTGCACAAAATTTTTCTATTTATTTTTTTCGTTTCTTGTGTCATTTGTCTAAGAATTCAATGTTTCTATTTTTAATGCAGTTTTTCACGAAGAAAACAAAAACGAATGGAAATTCTGATTTTTCATTATTTTTTGTGCGGTCAAAATTTGAATTTTCAATTTTTCAAGATAATTGAAAAATTTGTTGCAATCATCTTGTATGGTGTTCAAAACGCAACGTTCTTCTTCCTGTGAGATTTTTTCATATCGTGCGTTGTTTCGCTTAAAATGTTCATTCTCGTTTGTTTTTTGGAATTATTTATTTGCTATAACACCGGTAATTTTTTTAAGCAAAAAGAGTTATTAGGATAAATTGATCGTCTTTTTGAGTACTACTCATAACCGTACATAGCCTAATCATATATGTCAATTCTGTCAGAAGTCATCGTGCTCACAGGCAGCCATACATACATGCATACATGCATACATACATATATACATACATACAAACATGCAAATATACATAAACACATCCAAACATACATTCATATAGACACACATACAGCGAGACACATTTGTAAAAACCTGTTTTTCGGGTTCAGGGGGTCTCAAAACGTGGACAGTTGACAAAAAAAGGGGGGGTTAAGTTTTACACAAATCTAATAACTTCTCTGGTGAGAATGTAATACATTATTCTTTCTTATTTTTATTTAGCTGTTATTTATATTCTTTCTTTATATAATAATATTCTTACTAATATACAATGTTTGAATTGAAATTACGAAATTCTTCATGAAAGCAAGATACGTTTTTAAAAATTTTGTGCACTTACTCTATTATTGGTATTATAAATAATTTAAACTAATATTTTTCTTGAGCAAAAGAATGCTTCAGATTGAGTAAAAAAAATCTTACCCTCTCCTTGCAGCGATTAAAAATTGAGTAAATCAAGAATATATTCCAGGTTATAAGTTTCCATGTGTCAATTTTTAAAAGCGAATTTCAGAAAAATTTTTAAATATTTTAATTTTGTAACGAATAAAAACTTGCAAAATAATGTATTTATAATGAAGACAGTAAAAGTTCAATGCGTGAATGTCTTTTTCAATACTTGAACTTGACCGCAATCAAGTTATAATGCCCTATGCTTTGGAGCTACAATATTTTACCTGTATCGGAGATAAGAAGTTAATATTCAAGGTACACGGAAAAAAAAGTTCATTAAACTTTCTTGAAGTATTACAAGAGTCGGGGATGAGAGCGAACCTTGAACAAATTTTCTATATTCTGTATAACTTTCAGGATTTAATTTAGAACAAACGTAGAATAACTCTACAAGAATTCTGTAAAATTTATATTGAACTCCGATTTGAAAAAGTTCAATAAAATATATAGAGAAATTCATGAAAGAATGCTGAAAACTTTCGTAGAAATCAGAATTGAGGTATTGAAAGTTTGTAATCACATAATTATAAGGTTTAAATACCTCAATTCAGTCAAATGTATAGAAAAATTCTTCAGAAAATGTTGAAAAATCTCATAGAAATTCGATTCGAAGTATTGAGTGTTTGTGAACTACTTCAATATAAGATCTATAGACTTCAGTTCTTTAAAATGTAGCTGCGCAGTCGCTACTGTGCGCAGGTAGCGACTTTTCCGCATCGCTCCCGCGGGAAAAAAAAGAATTCAAGTCTTAGAGAACATTAGCACGCGTTGAGAATTAAAATATCAAGTTTGTCATTAACCGACACATGTCTAAATGGTAAATCCACTACCCGGGTGCACCGGAACGTGCACCAGGTCGTTCAAGACGTCATCTACGAGAACTTTTTTAGAATCTAAATTGTATCAATAGCCAAAATAACTACCAATGGTGAGTCGACGATCAGGATGCACCGGAACGTGCACCAGGTCGTTTGGCACGTATCCTACGAGAACTGCTTTGAAATTCAAATTGTGTCAACATCCAAAATAATTAACAGTGGTGAGTTGACGATCCGGGTGCACCGAGTCGCGCACCAGGTAGTTTAGCACGTATTCTACGAGAACTTTTTAGAAATTTGAATTGTTTCAACCACCAAATTAACAACCGTCGACTCACCATTGGTAGTTATTTTGGCTATTGACACAATTTAAATTTTTGAAAAGTTCTTGTAGAATACGTGCTAAGCGACCTGGTACACGTTCCGGTGCATCCTGATCGTCGACTCACCATTGGTAATTATTTTGGTAGATAAACCCCAAGATTTCTAAAGAAATCATCATGTCAAGCTTCCTTCGATCGTTTTTTATATTAAGAAAATATGAGAGAAAACAAAGTTTTCATATTTTTGTTTCGGTCTTACGCTCCATTTAGAAAAAATTGAAAAACTAAATCGCGTCAAAATTCCTTTTTATTGACGTTTTGGCCCCATCTGTGGGCCTTCATCGATACAAACATCTTAAAGAATAATCGGAGTCAATCATAAATATACGTCGAAGCGAATGACAACATTTTAAAATTTTGTGAAGTCAGATATCATTCTGAAGTTTTAAAAATCATTATGAAGTTTGTACAAAAAGTATTGGGAAACTATAAAGTCCAAGGAACTTTCCCAATATGTTCAAAAAGGTTCATATTTTGTAATTAAAATGCTGTGAAACAGCTAACAAACTGATGTTTTTTTACAAACTTCATAATGATTTTTAAAACTTCAGAATGATCTGACTTTACAAAATTTTAAAATGTTGTAATTCGCTTCGACGTATATTTATGATTGACTTCGATTATTCTCTAAGATGTTTCTTTCTGATGAAGGCCCACAGCTGAGGCCGAAACGTCAATAAAAAGGAATTTTGACTGAATTTCTTTCTTTAATTTTTTCTAAATGTATCGTAAGACCGAAATAAAAATATGAAAACTTTGTTTCCTCTCATATTTTCTTGATGGTAGTTAGTTTGGCTATTTACACAATTTAGATTCTAAAAAAGTTCTCGTAGGTGACGTCTTGAACGACCTAGTGCACGTTCCGGTGCACCGGGGTAGTAGACTTGCCATTTAGAGATGTGTCGATTATTGGAAAACTTAAGATTTCAATTTTCAACGTTAAAAATTGAAATAGATTCAACTTCTCCCATGTCATATCTTATTTAATCGATTCAAAAAATATAGAATTGGGAATTCAACTTTTAAAATTATTTGCAATGCAAGCCTTTAATTTCATATAACTTATATAAACTTATTCTATATAGCTATATAACATCTTATTAATCTTGAACCTACTAGAATTTATAACCAAAAAAGAATTTGCGATTAAAAATTTGTTCGAAAATTAGAGTTTCCAAAATTTAAAAATGACAAAGATCCCGAAATTTGTAATTACCTAAATTTTAAACTTAATTTTCGAAATATGATATCCTTGAAATTACTGACATTATAAATATAAAACTCCAGAAATTTCAAATTTCCGAAATCATTAACCTAGAATTTTCAAATCACAAAAATTTGTCAAACAGCCCTGCACAGCTGTAGCTTATATTTTAGATTTTTTTTTATACTACAAGTTATGTTAGCTGCGAGGTTTTCTCAGGAGCTCAGAATGCGTAGGTAGGGGGCTCGAACCCACAGCGAATAATAATTTTAATAGCGTGCGATTATTTGTGTAGTGATTGTTTGTGTGACAGTAAATAATTATGTACTTAAATATGTGAATAAATATTAAAGCATAATGATAATAATAATGATAATAAAAAAGATTTTTTTAGGCTAAAAATCGGCCATGATTTTATAGAACTGTTCTCTATAGTTTCGATACTTCTCCGATGTAGACTGTATATTAGCTGGACTTTTAGATTTTCTAGAACTATTCTACGTTTTTCGCATTTTAGAGAACTCTGTATTAAATTTTGTAGAATAGTTCGATGCAATGTAAAACCAAGAAGATTTTAACTTTTAATAAACTACCCGTCGTATCCTCTACTATAGGACTAGTTCTATAAAATTTAATGAAATTTTTTTATAAGGTATACCTTATAACTTATAATTATGAGTAACATTATAATATTAATTGTGAGGTAATAAATATTAACAGCTATTTTTCTGCGCAAAATTGTATTTTAAAATAGAATCTCCGTTTAAATCTTTCAATGTTAGCACGTATATTTATTTCTGAAACTTAGACTTACGTCTTTGTTCGACACGGGACCACACACAAATCGCCGCACAATTGCTATGTCTTTCTAAAACTAAAAATTGGCACTTCGTATTTTTAATGCAGAAATCTGTTGCTACGTCTATCTGAATATTTTACTCTTTTGAGTTTCGTCTTTTCTCTCAAGGTTTTGTGTTCTACGTCTATTCTTTGTATGCTCCAAATGATGGTATAGTCTTATTTCACTTATTTGCACCCATCGACATCTGACAGTTAATGGGTTAATAATGGTATACGATAAACATTATGCAAGCAAGCTACAAAGAAGTTGAGCCGAATGAATTATAAATCAAAAAAGCATGTATATATAAACATATGTGAGGTAGAAGTGACATGATTACCGATGCACACAACACGCGTTATTGCTCACCAATTGGGCGCAGTACGGCACCTGCAAGGATATCCATGATTAGGTTATTTAGATAGTTTCTTTAAAAATCTATGCAATCAAAGTTAAGAATACGTAGAGTCATGAGGTATTCTTAGACCTTGTTTTATCGACTAAGTGCGTAAACAGCTATATTCTGTGTGTCAGTGGCAATAGTGAAAAACACCAGCTTCCTCATTTTTTATAATAATATACGTGTGGAGAACTTATTTTTATTTTTTATTTTTATTGTGTGAGTGGCACACATAATGAATTTAAGGTCTGAATACTCATTACAAATTATCAATTTTTCAATTGATGGTAATTGTGGAAAACAGAATGATTGAAATATGGACTTAAACTGGCCAAGTGTTCCCGCCTTAAATTTGTATGTCTCTAATCTTCTTCAAAGTCCATTAGATTTTAGGCCTAGTGGATCTTTTTCAAAGATGTTCACCATGTATACTATACTTTGAGTAATTTTAATGCCATGCAATCTTAGGAAAAATCTTATTTCTTCCCTTTGGAAATAATCATGGCCCCATTTTCTACGTAGTATGATTTTTATTGTGAAAAAAGAAGTTCTTCTCAAATACTATTCTGAGTTATATCAAGAGGGTCACATTTTGCAAAGAATTCAACCATATTTAGAATTGAAATATGAAGGTGAAGTCATTTCATTAAATTCAAAATCTTTTTTTTTGCGGCAAAGTGCCTAAAAAACGTTTCCAAACCTCTATTGAAGAAGTTAGAAGCCTTGAAGGATAAAAGGAGAATACAGTACAGTGGACTTTTGAGAAGACTAGAGACAAAACATTTTTAGGCGCGTAAACTTGACGAATTTTATCCTCGATTTTATCCCATATATTTTATCAAAAATAAGGATATGAGATACAAAGTCTTTAAGAATGCAAGGTATAAGTACATCTCAAAATTTGTTTCATCTGTTTATAGTTTAAGGTCAGTAGAATAACAACTCGGTAAATGCCATTTTAAGTAGGACCCTGAATTATAGTTAAAATACTGTATTTGAAAGGCTAATTTCAAGTGGACTTTATAAATTCAAAGTGAATCCAAGAGATATTTTTTATCTGAAGTTGGATACAAAAATTGCAAACAATTTAAAACTACAATAATTACAGTTGTCAATTGTTTGCAACGTTTTGATCCAAAATCAGATAAAAAATATCCCTAGGATTTACTGTGAATCCAGCCGATTTTTTCACGTAAATTTTGAGAATAATACGCTATATTAGCTGTTTTTTAATCTAAATTCGCACTAAAAATTGCGAGGAAATGATTTCTCAAGTCTTCAAACGATTTGGATTTGGAACGATTTGGAATTTACGATTTTTTTTCTAACATAAGAAAATGGATCGTAGATATATTTTCTTAGCATCTGCTGCTCAAAGTTGTAATATGTAAGTGCTTCAATAAAATTTAAACAAAAAATGTTCGAGTATCAAAAAGAATGTTTGAGTGCGTGAGAATGTAAAGCAAAAGTCAATCTCCTCCTTTGATTCTGAGAATTCATAGTTTAAGTGTTAGTTTTATGGTTTTCGTGTCGAAAGACAAATGCCATGATCTGGAGTATAAGGCTGGCTATTTTAAAACAAGGCATGAATGTGACATTTTTATGACCTAAGTCTAGGACCTTAGTTAGTCGTTTTGATTCACTCCCAGGAGTAAGACGTGCTTTTCTTCTGCAATTGAATAACCAGTTTTTTTGTTTGTTTAGTGTAAATAAAAACCTGCAGTGATGAAACTGTGAAGAAACTATGAAGATTGTACAATTTGTGAAGTGTTTTCGAGTGATAAGTGACAATGGAAAGTTTAAAGATGAAACGGAACATCAAACCCTTTGACGGTGAAAAATATAGTATTTAAGAGTTTAGAATACGTGCGTTATTAAATGAATTAGACGTAATTAAAGTTTTAGATAGTGACATTCCGGTTACGGTTACTGATGAGTGGAATAAAGCTGAGAGAACTGTCAAAAGTATAATTGTTGAGTACTTATCTGACTCTTTTCTTGGTTTCAAAGACAGATTTGTGAAAAAAAATCTAATCCTTTTTTTAGACCGTAAATATTAATATATTTGAATGCATTTCCTTATGTCTTTCGGTCTATTTGTTAATAAAACATCCACTTAGTTGACATTTTGTTTTATTGAAAAAATCATCATTTAGGCTACGTACGTTTCAACACTACTGTGTGTCTTTTTCAAGCAAACCTAAATTAAAATTAAATATATATATATATATATATATATATATATATATATATATATATATATGTAATATAAAAATATACAAATCTATAGACCAAACAACATTTTTTCCAATAAACATAAACAAGGGTTTAAACAATTACCTGTAATATTACGGAGTGAAACATTTTCTTGGAGTAAGAACATGTGAGACAATAAGTCAAATATTCGTGTCAATTTCAATGTCAAAACATTTTTAAAAACCATGCTGACTAATTTTTAGAAGCCCGAAAATTTAAGGGGACTTCAATTAAACTACTACATTTTTAATAGTGTTTTAGTTCTCAGTAGAGTCATATGGTACATGATCACAGTACAGGACGTAGGAACAACAAGGAATGACAAGCAAATTTATCTAAAAGCAAATATACAACCATCAACGACCTTTCAGTATGTAAATTGAGAACTGAAATTGAGGAAAGCGCCAAGTGTGGGAATTTTTAATCCTTCAAATATAATAAAACTCCAGTAAAGTCATCGTATAATACTTTGGTAAATTTTATTTACATTCAAAAGTTCCGTCTGTAGATTTATAGAAACTTTGTGATACTTATTAATAAAAATAGACTCAATAATTTTCCTTTTATAAGTATTTTTTTCTCTGGCTAAAATTTTTATAGTATTAATGTTGAAATCAAAATAATGAGCAAATTTCAACGCGTGTTGTGATAATCCTGTATTACAATTACCAACTGTAAATGCCTTTTATGTTCAACGGTAACTGTGTAAACCCTTGTTTATATTTATTGGAAAAAAATGTGGTTTGGTCTATAGATTTGTATATTATATATATATATATATATATATATATATATATATATATATATATATAATTTTAATTTAGGTTTGCTTGAAAAAGACACACAGTAGTGTTGAAACTTACGTAGCATAAATGACGATTTTTTTAATGAAACAAAATGTCAACTAAGTGAATGTTTTATTGACAAATAGACCGAAAGACCTGAGGAAATTCATTCAAATACATCTTTTCTTGGTTTTGCGAAGGCAGAGTGTACTGCAAAAGAAATTGTACGTAATTTGGACGTTACATACACGGAAAAAATTAGTTTTTGAAATTTTGAATGACTGAGTCAACCACTCGGGATAGGGCTAAACGTATGTCATAAATTAGTGTATCGTCGTTAGAAACTTTGATTGATACATATCCCAGGAGTTCTTGAAAATGTTCTCTATTGCCCTGACATTCCAAATAATCTACTCAGATATATCAGATACAGTAGAATCGAGAATTGAAATTAATCCTAATAAAATTTCTAAATTAGGTACTGAGGTTGAGAAATCTGTAATTGAAACAGATAGAAATTTTCACACTGAGTCTCCATCTCAAGATAAACAATTAGAAGTCAAAAAATTCCCTGAGCCTAGCAGGTGTGAAAGGATTAAAAATTATTTTTATATATCATATAATGAAGATGATATACCAGACGATTAGATTATGTGTGTTCAATCACTTTTATGTAAAATACCCACTTTACTTCATGAAATTGAAAACAGAGATGACAGTGTAGAGTGGAAAAAAACTATAAAAGATGAAATTGATTCACTTTCAATTAACAACACCTGAGCTTTAGTAATGAAGCCTGAAAATAAAAATATTGTTGATTGTAAATGGATATTTACAATCAAAAATGATGAATTTGGAAATCCATTACAATATAAAGCTCGTCTCGTTGCTCGCGGATTCAGTCAAGAGTATCTGATTGACTATAATGAAACTTTTGCGCCAGTTGCAAGAACTTCAAGCTTCAGATTCACAATGGCTTTTCCAAATTATTTTAATTTATTGGTTTATCATATGGATGTCAAAAGTGCTTTTCTAAGCGGTGAATTAAAAGGAGAAATTTATACGAAAGTACCTGAAGGTATTAAATGTAAAGACAGTCAAGTTTGCAGATTAAATAAAGCCATATATGGATTAAAACAAGCAGCGAAATGCTGGTTTGAAATATTCGAAGAAACTTTCATTGATCAAGGTTTTCGAAATTCATCTGTTGATCGATGTATTCATATTTTGGACAAAGGGAATATATCTAAAAATATCTATGTACCCGTGTGGAAATTTTCAGTTGGCCCCTGAGAGGGCCATCGTAATTTGCCCTTTTACTACGTTGGCAAACGACGAAGGGCCCACATAGTTTCGACATGCTCACCTTCGGAGGCCCCATGTAGGCTGCCCACGAAGGGCCGATGAGGTGGCCCTCTGCAGTGCCCACCTAAGCCCCCTGTAAGGCCCACATAGGTCCTAAAGTAGTTTTCCCCTTTATTGCCCTGCAAGAGCATTTTGAAATTTTGGAAAATTGAGATTAATTCAGAGTCATTAGCGGTTATACAAAATTAACATATTATTATATACAAAACGTCTTGTGTCAAAAACAATAAGTGCAAAATAAGAATTTCATTTTATACTTATTACTGTCGACTGAAGACGTTTTGTATATAATATTTAGTTAATGTTTCGAAATCGGTAATGGCTCTGAATAACATTTTTATTTTTTTAAACAAAAGCTGCTATTATAATGGTGGCAGAATTTAAACTATTTAATGACAAAGCAGTATTGCTTTTTCAGGAAATTGTATTCTAAAAAATTACAGTTAAACTACAATGATCATTGAACTAATATAATAAAACATGTTTTTAATTCGATCGAGGACGATTAAGTTATGTATCAAATTTACGTAAAGCGTAAGTGAAGTAAAGACACGTCAAAAAGAAATAGTATTGAATAATTATATGAAATCCTTTAATAAACGACCATTTAATGACTCTAAATTAAAAATATAGTTGAAGGTTTAACCAAGAAGGAGGATGTCTTCATCTTGAACTTAAAATTATATTTAATTTTAAAGTTGAATTAATTTATTTAATCACTCTGACTGCCGCTGGGCTGTTTTCCCGACTTCAGCCGATTAGTTTCAGCGTTCAAACTTTTTGATCTCATCTTTCTGCCTCCATCCTGTAGAAAATGCTTTTTCGGTAAGGTCCTTCCCCTCTGTATCCACATGTAGTAATTTTAAAGCGGCTATAAAAATAATAAGAATATTTAGATTTGATAAATAATACTATGACAATATTAATATTGAATGAAGCTAGATATTTTTCACATGAAATTTTACCAAACATCGATAAATTGCAGTTTCAGAAAATAACTCCTTATCAGCCACCTCCCTTGTAACAGTAAAATGAAGTAGCAGGCGATTGGATTCAAATTTCCTTAAAATGTTAGCGAACGTCCTGGTTAATATTCGCTTTCCATCCAAGAAAACGAATGCGTGATTGTCGGTTTGCGTAGGATTCATAATAGGAGAGGCCACCCTATACAGTAGATATAATTATCCTGAAGTAGATAAAAATATATATATTTACAATTTCAGGTAAATACTAATTTCGGAGTTTGAGAGTGTAAACCGGATTTCAAGTTCAATTATGGAAAATACATTCTTTTTCAATTTATGTGTTGTGATTGAAACAAACACAAAGAATTCAAATAGCAAATAACTTTAAATATTTATTTTAGTAGTATTATTTAATAGTAAAATTATCAAAGCTATATTATAAACTTTCTTACCTCATCGTGAATGGCGTTTATTTTTTATTTTTAAATAACGATAATACGATTAGGTCTTTTTAACCTCAAAAAGCACCACGTGGAGAGAAGACGTACGTATTAAGTCGTGGCGAACGCGAAATAGCGTCGAAGGGAATCATTGGACCATGGAACGGAACGTAACAGCCGGAATCGAACCGGGTCGAGAATCCAGTCAGCCAATGAGATGACAAGAATGGCTGCGGAATTTGGCGCGAAATTACAATTGAAATGTATATTTCCTCCAAATCAAGATTTATAGAACTGAATTAGAATCAACTGAAATATTTTTACCTTGAAATTAGTATACTCAAAACAAAAGAAAACTATAAAAAATAAACTGGTGAAATTTTCGGAAAGTAAATTATAATAATGTAAATTGTTCATACATTACATTCCTAGTTTTTTAAAAGTTATTATTTGTTATCAAAATTTATTACTGTGAGCTATAAATATAGTAACTCATGAATTTCAAAAACAAGTTTTAAACTTACCTTTATACAGGTCATCGTCCGACGAATTTAGCTCTCTCAAGCCTTTTTGGCCTGATCGATATTTTTCACATCTAATTTTATTTAAATTTTTCTTATCCATGTTCTCTTTTGGAGGATCACTATTTCTGATTCACCTTAACAGACCATTAACATTTTTGACTTGAAAAAGCACAATTCGGACCTCTGAATGTCATTCTTTCTTAGCACCCTCGCCACGAACCTCGCTAGTACCTCTCAAACGTTATAGGTTAAGTAACCAGTTGACCGCAGTCCGCACTGTATTACAACTGATCGGTGATCATAGGTGACTGTTTTAATGTTTTTGACGTGATCAAAACAATGGTCAGCAACAATTTTTTTGTGAAAATTTTATGAAAACCTAACCTTTGTATTCAAAGTCATATTTTCGGCCTTAGAATTCAGCTGCATAATGGAAAATGTTTCTTAATGTTCCACAATCCCAAATAAGGTAAAAAAGATTATGATGAAAATATTTTTTGAATTTCTTATAATAATTTGACTAATTTTTGAAATTTTGTTGCCACCTTTGTGGGGCCTCTAGAGGGCCACGAATTAAAAGAGGCCAAGCTGAGCAGTTTCCACACGGGTAGTTCTCTATGTGGACGATTTAATAATTGCCACTGATAGTATTGAAACAATGAGAAGTTTTGAGAATTATTTAATGACTAAATTTCGCATGACCGATTTAAATGAAATTAAATTTTTTGTTAGGATCAAAATAGATAGAAATGAGGATAGAATAACCTTAAATTAGATTGCTTACATTAAAACAATTCTTGATAAATTTAATATATGGCTGATTTGCAAAGCTGTAAGAACAACTCTTGAGAGTAAATTAGATTATACTGCTTTGAATTCAGATGAAAAACATGATGGTCCTTGCCGATGCCGAAATCTTATGGGGTGTTTAGTGTATTTGATGGTATGTGCGCGGCCTGATTTAAGCACTGCAATAAACATTTTGAGTAGATTTTTGAATAAAAATAACAAAGAATTGTGGCAATCTCTGAAAAGAGTATTAAGGTATCTCAAAGGTTCTATTGATATTAAATGAACGTATATCAAGGGAATTCATAAATAAATATTATGTGGTTATGTTGATTCTCATTCGGGCGGTAATGAAAAAAATGATAGAAAAAGTACAACAGGCTATCTGCTTCAATTATTTGAAAAATGTACAATATGCTGGAATACCAAGAAACAGTTATCCGTGGCAGCTTCATCTACTGAGGCTGAACATATGGCTCTTTTTGAGGCAGTAAAAGAAGCAATGTGGCTAAAATGGTTAGCAAGTAGTATCAGTATAAATATTTCGAAACCAATAATTATCTACGCAGATAATAACGGTTGCATAAGCATTGCGAATAATCCAACTAGACATAAAAGATCCAAAAATATTGATATAAAATATCATTTTTCAAGGGAACAAGTAGAGACAAATTTCATAAAATTATTGTATTAAACTTAGGGCACGGATGGAGAACAAAAAAAACGAAACAAACGCGAATAAAAATTTAAAACCTACAGAAACCGGAAGTGCGAATAGAGTTTCAAAAGCGGTTAAAGGAACGCAAAGATAGGGCAACGTGGGTAGCGCTTATAAGTAATAAAGATATAGAGGGCGCAGCGACTTTGTTACAGGATATCATTGTTAAAACTGCGACCGAAATATGTGGTAAGGCGATTGTAGGAAGAAAATCTGGTGATGCATGGTCGAATGATGAAATTGAGGCAAAACAAAAAGAAAAGAAAGAAGCGCACAAAAAAACGCTGGACATTGCAGGTCTTAGCGACGAGGAGAGAAATAGGCTCAAAAATGATAACAGACACAAAAAGTGGAAACTTAAACGATTAGTCAAGGAGAGTAAAGATAAAATCAGAATAGAAGAAAATACAAAACGGCTTCGAAGGAATAATGAAACTATTATTCAAACTGTTGAAGGAAAGTAAATTTACAGAGTTTGTCAGTATGAAAAACAGCAAAGGTGAAATGCTATATGATATGGACGGGATAGTAGACGCTTTAAAAGACTCTCTTAAAGAACTCTTAGGAGGTGAAGATATAGGGCGACACAACTGCGACATAGAAGATAATGCATTAGAAAACCCAATTGAGAAAGTCTATGTCATTGAGGATAGAGATATAATTAAGAACTTAAAAAACGGTAAGGCTGCTGGTGTAGACAGTATTAGCGCTGAAATGCTTAAATACGGTGGCGAATACATACCTCACAGGTTGTGCGAATTGATAAATTTGTGTATCGAGATGGAAGAAGCCAGATGGTTCGGTCATCTCAAAAGAATGAAAGATGAACGAATGACCAAACAAGTATATAATGGAAAAGTAAATGGCAGAATGCTCAGAGGCAGACCACCGAAAGAATGGTTAGAATCTGTGAATGAGACACTAATTCGAAGAGACATCAGAAGCCATAGAAACACGAGAGCTTGCATGAAAAAAATGCACGGAGGACGTGAAGGAAGCTAAAGTAGTATGCTAGGACAGAAAAGTGTGGCGACAAATAGCATGTAAACAGAGTGACAATAGAGTGAACGACGCCTGAAACAAAGACCTTGGATACTAATGGGCCCAAGTGTGGAACCACACATAACAATTTTGGGAGGCTCTTCACTTGGGGTGATCGCTAGAGAGATTGATCAGAAAACTAGGTCGGAGCAGTGTTGCGGAATGAACGTGTCATTTAAATAAATAACACGAGAATTCCAGATCAATCTAAAATATCTATATCTAACACCTATATACCTATCTACCTTATACCTATATAGCCACCTACACACTGCTATTTACCAACCGAGTAAGTGACGCCTACCCCGAAATGGAAATGGCTTAATGGTATAATTAAATATTCCTACAGGTGAACAGTTAGCTGATATGCTAACAAAGCCGCTTTCAGCTGCAAGATTTGTAGAGCTGAGAACCAAAATAGGTCTAGAATACGCGATTGAGAACAATG
>CAKNXH010054950.1:0-26102 GCA_932178445.1 Andricus quercusramuli | reverse complement strand
GTTTTCATTGAGTAAAAGTAATACAAGTCGACTCGATTTTTCACGTGTATTTCCACATGGAAATTCACACATTGAAATCTACGAGGATTTCCACGAGCCATAATTTTCAGTATTGCGAAAATAATACAAGTGAACTCGGTTTTTCACGTGTATTTCCACATGGAAATTCACACACTGAAATCTACTAGGATTTCCACGTGCCAAAAGTTTTCATTGAGTAAGAATAATACAAGTCGACTCGATTTTTCACGTGAATTTCCACATGGAAATTCACACATTGAAATCTACTAGGATTTCCACGTGCCATAGTTTTCACTGTTGCGAAAATAATACAAGTGAACTCGGTTTGTCACGTGTATTTCCACATGGAAATTTACACATTGAAATCTACGAGGATTTCCACGTGCCAAAAGTTTTCATTGAGTAAAAGTAATACAAGTCGACTCGATTTTTCACGTGAATTTCCACGTGGAAATTCACACATTGAAATCTGCTAGGATTTCCACGTGCCAAAGTTTTCAGTATTGCGAAAATAATACAAGGGAACTCGGTTTTTCACGTGTATTTCCACATGGAAATTCACACAGTGAAATATACTAGGATTTCCACGTGCCAAAAGTTTTCATTGAGCAAAAATAATACAAGTCGACTCGATTTTCCACGTGAATTTCCACGTGGAAATTCACACAGTGAAATCTACGAGGATTTCCACGTGCCATAATTTTCAGCATTGCGAAAATAATACAAGTGATCTCGGTTTTTCACGTGTATTTCCACATGGAAATTCACACAGTGAAATCTACTAGGATTTCCACGTGCCAAAAGTTTTCATTGAGCAAAAATAATACAAGTCGACTCGATTTTCCACGTGAATTTCCATGTGCACATTCACACACTGTATTCTACGAGGATTTCCACGTGCCATAGTTTTCACTATTGCGAAAATGTTACAAGTGAACTCGGTTTTTCACGTGTATTTCCACATGGTAATTCACATATTGAAATCTACGAGGATTTCCACATGCCAAAAGTTTTCATTGAGCAAAAATAATACAAGTCGACTCGATTTTTCACGTGTATTTCCACGTCCGATTCTGCGTGAAGTTCTCTATAAAATTCTACTCTAATTTCCACGTGAACTGTTTCAATTTACCTCAAGAAATTCACGTGTATTTCTACGTGGTTTGCCACGAAGATTTTCAAGTGAATTTTCACGTGGATTTCCACGTGGATATTTTCAGCTGGGCACAATCCGGATTGATCGCGTCCTTCGGACCGTACAAAACGCGGACTCGACCGGACACAATCCGGATTTATCGCATCAGGCAGACCGTACAAAGGACACACTTGACCGGACACAATTCTGGTCGATTCTCACAAGCGCTGACATTTTTCTTGGTTAGTATATAAGGACCGTTTCGACCTTTATACTCAGCGTACGATATTCTGCGTTAGTGAAGTACGTTATATGTAGTAGTGTTAAGTTAAGCTACAGAAATAGGTTTGTGAGCGTCAAATAAATGAAGAATGCATTTCTCGAGTGTAAACTGCTTATATAACCTTGTTATATAACATTTATTCGGTCCGTCAGAATGCATAGAAAACGGACATGATCGGATGCAATCCGGATTGATCGAATTCCAGACCATACAACTTTCGGATTCCACCGGACAATATACAGATTTATTATTTTTTTCGTTCTAATCCATGTAATTAACTTATAATCCAGGGTAATCCAAGTAATTTGAAATAGTTCTTATAGGTAATTCAAATACTTTTCAACTTTTGTTGAAAATTCTAATTTGTAATTAATTCTCTTAACGCTAATTTAACTACTCCATTTTTTGGTAAAAAAAAGTAATCTGCTTGGTTGAAAATTCATGTTTTTGGTTGAAAAATCATTTTATCATTAATTTTTTAATTGAAGATGCATCATTTTATTTGAAAATGCCTAGCTACAAATTTTTTAATTTTTTTTTATAGAAAATTATTCGTCTAACTGGGAAGTTCATATTTTTTGGTTTAAAATTCGTTTTTTTTAGGTCGATAATTATTCTCTTTAACTATTAGGGTAAGGAGGAGCAGCGCCGACCACTTAACAGTCAATACTTTTTTGTGAAGTTAATAAGATGTAGAATTGATCCATTTTTTTTAATTCGACTCCTACATTATTGTATATCATCTTTCTATTAGTATTAATTACTTTGATAAAACAATGATTTAATAATTTAATTATTTCCAGCAAGCTGTATTTCGTCGGCTTTGTCCCAGACCGGAGGGCAAAGCCGACCGCAGCTTTTTATGAAAATCAAAACATCTGAAGGTGGCAAAACATGATGGTTCGCATATGTGGTATTTTTTGTACTGAAAAAATTACCTTTTTAAACATATCCAGTAAGAAGAATAAGTTATTTTTAATAAAAAAAAGTGATAACTGTGATATGCGCAAAGGTTTCTACCGTACCAATACAAAACACCCGCTCTACCGTCTGGATTTAAAATAATAGTATTTAATAGTTTCTTGCATGTAGCCCAGTAGATAAGTGGCTATTCTAGATTACCGATCAGTTATCGAGAAAACTTATAATACGTTTTTAACCTAAGCACGTGTAAACTATTATTTTTGTCGGGCTTGCCCCACTGGTGGGGCCTCAATTATTCACGATATTTAATATATTTTGGACCTGAATTACGTTCAACTATTATAATGCCATAATGTGATATTGTGTGATATCTAAATGATTTAAATATCTAAATAAATGTGATATCTGTCAAAATATCAAATTTTCATACTGTCGGTATTGCCATTATTGTTGAAAACTTTATATTTCTGCCAGCGAATCTTCCATTCTTTCGTTGTCAAAACTGTTTTCTGCATAATTTTTCTTTTACATCGTCAATTTTCAAGATTTTAGTGAGTAGCACTATCTCTATAATAAAATCGATTCATTTAATGGAAAGTAATATAAAAATTGTTAAACAATAGCGATGTTATAAGCAAAGTCACCTTTGCCCCACCGGTCGGCGCTGTCCCTCCTTACCCTATACAAATTTAACTATTCCACTTTTGATTGTGAATTTATTTATTTTTTTGTTGAAAATTCATGTATTTTGCTAAAAATTTGTTGATTTTTTTATAGAAAATTCGACCATTCCTATCAATGATGTAAATCACATTTAATGTATGTACCTAATCTTCTTCTGAATGTAGATATGAAGATATGTGGCTTGAGAATGAGAATTGATATACATAGTTCAATCGATTTCCATGTATGTTGAATTACTTTTAACGAATGAATTTGTTATGTATTGCTATCATTGTTAGTTATGGTATTATAAGTATTAATATGAATAATGATTAATATGTATAGTAAATTCGGCGATTCCTATGCTTGATGTAAATGCAGAAATGTTGGATTGATTCTAACAAATAAAATTGTTATGTATTCCCATTATCATTACGTATATTAGAATTGTTTCTATGAGAATTCTTTGAACAAAATTTGCAGGCATTCAAATTTCAAACAGAGTCGCGCGCAGTCAAGTACCAGAGACGCAGGCTGCGCGCGCTTCGGGAGCCAAAATAGATGCTGGCGTGAACGGCTCGTACTGTAAGGGACCCAGGAGAAAGGAACCCGTTGAAAAGACGACTCCGTGAATTGCGTATCTGCCATTTGCAGATTGACATTTGTAAAACTGAATTGGTTTGCGACTACGTGAATCGGTCAGTTTCTCGAGTAGCTTCGAATCCGCAATGTACTACAATGTCCATTTCAAGCAGAGTCATATTGATTGAGTTTATCTCTTTTTGAATGAGACCGACTTGTCGGTGAGAAATCAATCGGCGGCAATCTTGAATTCTAGTGACAGATACGCTATTCAAATTACTTCAAAACCCATTCAAAGTAAGTGAATGGATCTTTGTTTCCTGGGGACCGTACTGTACGCAATTTTGGGTTTCCAGAAATAATGAGATATGGAACTTGAAACTAATAAAAAAAATTATATTTAAAACAATACACGCTTTGCAGAGTGAAGATTTTATATACAAAATTCTCTGATTTTTCCTTCACTAATTTTTTATTTTCCCTGACCATTATTGTCCAATAACCAGGATTTGAGTCTTGCAATATTTTTAACATAGGACCTTTTATAAATGGAATAAAACAATACTTCAAATACAAATTAAAAAACTTTAAATTCACTTATTTTAAATCAAAATATTAGGGAGATTGAAATATGGCGTCGGGCCTGTTTGTCGCGCGCGTGTTCGCTCTATCTGTTTTCGCCTGTGGTGGTTTTTCCTGACTGAAACTGTGTCTGATTTTTTAAAGGTGAAGTGCAGTGCTAGTGATCAGCTGAATGTTGTTTTAGTGGCGAGGTTTTTACCTAAATTTTAATGTGTATTGTTCGATGCAAATAGTGAATTAAGTTTCTGGTTACTATCGGTTCATCAAACAATGACTCTCAGGCTGACAAACAGCTGACCAGTTCAGGTTCGCACCGAGAATGGGTGCTCCTGGTATGACTTCAGCTGACGTAACGCGAGTCGAGGCCCTGCTAACCTCAATAAAGGAGGATACTTCGATAACGAAAAACGATGTAGCTGCCTTGAAGGGTTCGGTTGCTCATATTCAAGGCGAATTAGACCTTTTGACAGGAGAAACAGAAAACAACATGAAACTGCTGAAAAAAGAGGTTTTGCAGCTCCGAAAGAATGCTAGTGCCAAAAATGTGATTCTGCATAAGCTCAAGGAAACTGAGACATACAATAAGGACCTTGTCTCGTCCGTACGTGGGGTGTTCTCGAAAGCTAATGTAGAATCTGTTGTGGTGGAATCTGCTTTTCGTTTGGGAAAGAAGCCTGGGGCCAGACCGGTGTTGATTAGGTTGGGGTCTCCATCTCAAAGATTCCAGGTCTTTCAAGATTCGAAATCCTTCACGGCAATGGGATTGGCAGTCTCAATAACAGGTCGAAGTTTGAAAGGCTGGCCAGAACACAGCTTAGGCAGAATAAGAACAGCCTAATGGCTCGAGGTTTCGATGTAATATTAATAGGTAACCACTTGGAATTCGACGGGAAAGTGTTGTCAGCTGATGAGATTAATGCCATGTCTGCTAGCCCTCCATCCAGTTCGCTAGAGATATTTCTTGAGGCGAAGGACACAGTCAGAAGACAGAGAGGTAGACCTTTCAAAAGAAGTGAGTCGCTACTCGCTCGGACCATCTTCCGATCTGCGTAGAACTATCGCTCCCAGGAGGAGGGGGCCTACGTGGGGCTAACACTGTAAAGCGTAAAATTAGTGTGAATGCAAGGCTGTCTTGGAGGGAGGATAAAAGGGGGATATTCCTAGATTCACTGATTCTCCCGGATTCGCAGGCGGTGATCGACTCTTCTGTGGCTGAATTAAATGAAAATCTTATCTCGGCAATTAATGCGGCGGCCTCAACTGCTTCTATGACTCCTGCTGCTTCTTCGCGCTTTATAGGGAAAAAGCCTTGGTTTGATTGGGCATGTTTCACTGCCAAAAGAAAAGCTGAAAATAGCCTGAAAGAGTGTAAAATGTCAGGGTTCGGGCTGGAGGATATTAAACAATTTAATTTAGATAAAAAAGCTTATAGCTCACTGTTGATCTCCAAAAAAATTGTATAAGAGAAGGCCTTTCAAGAGGCTCTTGCATCTGCCAGAGGGACTACGGAGTTTTGGAGAGCAGTCAATTTCTTTAAGCCTAGACTTGCACAGAGTACTACATTGACATTCGATCGTGGCAAGCTTTTGCGAATACTTTGTATCCTCCTAAAGTGAACCTTGATCTTTCTCGGCGTACAAATACGCATCCCCTTCTGGGTGCCCAAATCTCAAAAGATGATATGAAGGCGCCTGTCCGTAAATGTAAAAAGGGGAAAGCGCCTGGACATGATGGTGTCCCCGCCGAGTTTCACCGAGCTTTATCTGAATTAGGGCTAGACTATCTTGAGTGTCTGTTCAAGAAGATCTAGGAGACTGAGGAGGTGCCCCCTTCTTGGGCAACTATTCTCAGGTGCATGTTATTCAAGAAGGGAGATAAAGAGGATCCGGGATCTTACATAGATATTGCCCTCGTGAATGCTATTGAAAAAATATTTACACGGATCCTCCTGGATAGGCCTGTTGAGTGGACAAACGCTGAGAATTGTATACCCGAATTTCAGGCAGGTTTCAGGGCTTCCAGAGGCTGTTTGGACCATATATTTGTTCTAAACTCTATTGTTCAGATTCATCTCTCCACTCCTGGTCGTAAGGTTTTTGCATGTTTCGTTGATTTTGAAAGGGCATTTCCTTCAGTCAATCACTACCTTCTTTGGTCTAAACTATTGAAACTGGGCATTACCACGAAATTCCTTAGAATAATGAAAAGTCTTTACGATGCTGCTAAGATGTCCATCGACACACCCGTGGGTCTCACTAACTCCGTGGACGTGACTTGTGGGGTTCTCCAAGGGGAACTTTTAAGTCCGGTCTTTTTTATTTTATTGATTGGAGACCTGGAAGATTTTTTTCGGAATCGGGGAGTAAGGGGGATATCTATCAATCATTTGATGGAGGCTATCTTGCTGGCATATGCCGATGATATCGTGATGCTTGCTTGAAGTTCGAGAACCCGAAACCGAGCCAATCGTTTTTGTAACGCCCAAGGTCCCAAGGGAGATTCTCGAGCTTCAGGAATTCGGGACCCAAAAATTAAGTAGTCACGACGAGTTTTCGTCCGTTTTTGAAAATCTGTTAAACCAGGCAGAAGCCAGAATCAAGCTTTCAAAGAAAGTTCAGCAAAAGAGTACTGAGAACCTCCCTGGTACTACTAAGGGCCAATAAACCTCTGTGTAATATTCGCATGGAATCTTTGAGTCTAGAATTCCCAAAACATTGAAATAAGAGTTAATAGGGAATCGGGTCTCAAATAAAAGGGGAGAACTTGAGTATAACTAAGGTTAAGATGCTTTATCATAAAGCGTGCATGGACCAGAAAAGAGATTACTGAGAGTTCAGCGGGATTCTACTCCTTTTCATTTTATTCGAAATTTTGCACTCTGACTAAACAGGTTACGTGTTATTCAACTGTGGCTCACCTTCTTAAGGAAAGTGGTACCGTAAAGCGTAATTGAAAATTATTACTTTTTTCTCAATTTCGGCTCGGCAAGCCTTCGTTGCTCACGTTGAGATTTAGGCCTACTACTACTCCTTCTCGGACCAGAAATACAAGAAAGACCAGATTAAAATGGTTCTATTTTCATCCGTACTTTCCTACAAATTTGCCCGCTCTGGACTTAGAGGAATACTTCCTCTTCACCCGTTGTAGCGTCCGAAATTTCTGGCTCCGTGACTTAGAATCAAGAAGCCCCAGTTGATCGATACGACCTCGCTGTCAGTTGTTGTTAAAGATTAAACTACTACTTAACTATGGTTACTTCCTTAAAAAGGAAAAATAGTGCCACGAAGTCTTAACTGAATTATATTCAATTCTGACTTGGTAAGCCTCTTGCTCTGTGAGAAGTACGTCAAAGCCACTGGCTCTGTTGCTCACGTCGAGATCTTGGCTAACTATTACTTCCTTCCACGAGACAGGAAACAGGAAAAATTTGAATCAAGATTGTTTTACTTTGAGTTAAAATAATCCTTATTCAAATTTTCCAGTCATTCGCCCGCTCTGGCCCTAGAGGAACAGTTTCTCTTCGCCCGTCGAAGCGTCCGAAGTTCCTAGTTTTGTGTAAAAGCCGCAAGTAACCTTCGTAGATAATCACCCTTACTCGTAAATTATTAGTGAGGACTTGGACTGAAATTTGAATGCTAGACAAAATACCACATGAATTATTCCAGGGGTGCAGGCACCTCGACTCGCCCTTGTAAAAGAGGAAGTTGCGCCCGCGATTCCAAATCTGCAAATTTTGACGATCGACTTAGACCGCGAAGAAGCCCTCCAACAAAGAAGGCGTGCATTTCGAGAGGAAAACCACCCTGAACACGAAGTAATAATCCCCACGGTAGAACTTGTAGATAGCGACTTTTCTGACGACAATACCGTGATCCTAGGATCGGACGATGAAACCCTAGGATAAGCGACACGTTGACCCAGGGAAGCCAGAAAAATTCTGGTGTGGCGCCTGTTGCCATCCCTGTTCTACGGAAACAAGAAAAAAATTAACTTATTTTTACAAAAAATTCTGGTGTGGCGCCTGTCGTGAACTCAATGCCCCCATTCATAAACGAGATTACGTGCCCAGCCGAAAGGCGACTGCCTCCTACGATTCAGTTGCGCGGCGACGATTTCAATTCGGGAATCGCGGAACTGGTTTTTAGTTGGAATATAAACGGTAAATACATCGACGTAGGTGGATTGGATTCCCCTTATTATCCGATTCCCAAATGCGAAGTCACGTTCGGTAACATCACCTTGACGGTAATAAGGGAAATAGGCATTGAGATCGCAGAAGCGAACTTCCACTTTTACGTCATTTCGGACGCAACACCGATAGGAGGAGCTCAAATAAAAGGGATTTCAGGACTACAGGTAATAGAATACCTGTGTCAACTGCATGGGTACCCCATGTACTAAATAGTAGGATCGTGGAGTCAAGCTCATAATAATATAAACTCTCATTCGAAGTTGACCAATGGCACCGTATGTGGTAGATACGGACCCCGTTTTTAACCCACCCGTACCGACGTTTATCGGGCTAATTTCTCAGGAAGTCCGAGGAATTGTACGATTGAACTGCAGAAATAATACTGCCATCAATTACATTCCGGAAAGTTGTTTGACAATTCCGTACCTTGTCATCCCAGAATTCGAGATCGCCTATGGTGACCTGGTACTAACAATTATAAGAATCGTAGAACTACCAATCGAAGGATTAAGCTTCCCCTTTCACGTCATCTCTGATAACACTAATTTGGGGTCCGGGCAATTCCAAGGGATTGCGGGATTACTGTTAGTACATCGATTCTTTACGGTATATGGAGTACCATTGCGCTGAATAATTAGCTTGAATCTCAGAGAATAAAACTCACTTTTTCCCTCAACCCCTCGAAAAATTCTCATTGCCAAAATATCTAACAACGGGGATGATAATGGAGAGCACTCTAGGGGTGTCCATCTCACCGAGTTAAATGGAGTTAATTCAAACATCACCATCCCAAATCAAACTACGAATGTTGACACGGCTGCAGCAATGGCCTCAGTGCTGGAATGCATGACCCTGCAGCAGAGTACTTATCACATCCCGCAGTTCGACGGGAAGACCCCCAAATTGAAAGAGTTTCTGCAGGACATAGCCAATGGCGCGGTTTATATTACCGAAGCAAATGAACCTGGGTTAATCAAGATAGTTCTAAGCACTTTCAAGGGAATTGCCCGAGATAGTGATAGGGATAAGCGTTTTAATAAAGTGAACGATTTAATCGCCCACCTGAAGAAACGATTTGCCCCCACAAAAAAATACCAATGGTACTTCGAGAACATAGTGAATCTCCGTATGCGTCAAAATGAGTCAGTAAGGGATTACTACGATAGGGTTTAAGGTCTATTAAGTGGTGCTAGGCATGCGGTCGAAGAAAAGTACACGAAAATTTACCACTCGGGACTTCCTGATGAAACGAAAGAAAGTAGCATCATAATGGGTCCAGTGACAGATGTCGCACTCGACGCGTTTGTCAAGGGCCTCCCAAACGATATGTCTACCTTCGTGGATACGAGGAACCCCAAAGATCTTGTTGAAGCTCTCGACCACGCCTTACATATTGCAGAAAAACAGAAACAACTGGAGAGATTTAAGAACCACATTTCTGCCTACCCTATTTCTCGGTCAAAGGAAAATATCAACGAACGGTCACGTCCACCTAGTCCTTACTCAAGGCAGATGGAAAGCAAAGATAAGAGGGAGGCGCAGGATGCAACAAGAACTGGCTCTAGCTCAAGCACTGGTCCGTCGAATTATCCACAATCAGCCCTGCTAAGTACCCAGCTCCATATGTCCCTTACCCCTCTCAATATCCTTATCCCTATCCACCACAGTACCCTCCGAATCTTCCCTATCAATACCCTTATCATCCACCTTTTTCTGCACCTTCTTTTCCTCAGGGGTACCCAACCGATAATGATATCGGAATCGACAATTCATGGCAAAGGCACGGAAGATCTCCAGGAAACATGACGCCCCGAGGCCAGGTTCTCTAGGAGTACCAGGAGATTTAAACTTCCAGTCGGCTCGTCGCGCGGACGCAGCAACGAGCCCATCCAACACCCAAGAGCGTCCAACGAAACATGTACACTTCAAAAAGAAAACCATTGGGTCCTACGAGCAGGAACCGAAGTAGGTGGTTCCCCTGTTGTCGCCTTGACAGCACCTGAATTCAGAAACCCGCGTTCTAGCCTTTTCTAGCCGATTCATTTGATGAACTATATTGCCAATCCAGGGGCCAGATTATTGCACTGGCGGCATAAATTCCGAAACTACCAGCACAAATTTGAATATAAAAAGGGCAAACTAAATCGGGCCATTGAAGCCCTGTCAGGGAACCCTGCGATGGACAAGGAGTTCCCTGAGCCTTCGGATTTAGAAGATGATTCTGACACGCCTTCTAAACCCTCTCCTTTAGCGAAGGACATTGAAAAGTTTACGAAATCTATGAATGCAACAACTGATACACAACCTGTGAAGGTACTGGTTCTCACGCGCTCGGGAACTTCAAGGGATAGTGCGGGCCAAGGGAAACCCGATCCTAGGCCATCAGATCGCTTCGAACAAACTGAACAATCCAGCAAGGGTGCATAAGGCGCTAAGGCGAAGCCTGCAATCGTAAGAAAACCCATTTTCAAACCAACAAAAACTAAGGCACCAGGTACCCAACAAGGACCGGCTCCTACCGGCGCGATCGCTAGACCTCGTGGGAGACCTAGGAAAGATGCTGTCTCTGAAGGCTCAGAAGTAACTTACGTACCTCAGAAGAAAGTCGAGCCTTCGGAACTTGATGAAAGCTCGATCGGTAAACGTTTAGTGAGGCGAAGAAAGGTCAGCACCGCTCCAACTAAGGACAATGAACATTCAAGTGAAAATTCAAGTGAGCTATCTTCGAGTGACGAGAGCAATGACCCTTCCGACGCCCCGGTGTTTCGAAAAGCACATAGCGTACTACCAAACCTTAAGCCCCCTATGCCTGCTCCCACGGATAATTCAACCCCTCAAAGTGCTCCGCCGAGGATGCTAGCTCCAAACCCCTGGTTCCCACCCCTACAAGACTCCTACGTAGATGTTTACATCGACGGTGCATGTCGCCACGATACTGGATAAGCAAGGACAGGAGTAGGCGTGTGGTTCGGACCTAATCACCCTCTAAACGTATCCGAATCAACCTCAGGCCGCCAGACCAACAATGCGGCCGAGATTGAAGCAGCGAAGGTAGCTGCTCAAAAGGCACACGAAGCAGGAATAAAGAAATTGAGAATGAAAACTGACTCAAGGTTCTTGATTAATAGTGCCACGGAATGGATCCCTAAGTGGGAAGCAAACAACTGGAAAACTTACGAGAACAAACCAGACAAAAATCGGGCCGAATTCGAGAAAATGAAGGCTGCTCTCGAGCCTTTAGACGTAGTGTGGGAACACGTTCCGGGACATCAAGAAGTGCCCGGAAACGAAATGGCCGATAAATTGGCTAGAGAAGGTATTGGCTGTCCAGCAACATTAGAACCTGAACCTGCAATTATCGATGTGATCGCCCCGGTTACCGGTAGCGAAGACGAAGGAAGCACGGACGCAGAAGAAACTAACAAGACTCAACAATTTCCAAAGGAGTTGATAAGGCAAGACCTTGAAAAGTCCTTTTCTCTGTTTGACAAATCGATTCAAGAGAAAAAGGTCGATAGCTCCAGTAAATCGACCCAAGAGAAGGGTCTCGATAGTTTCAATTTTGCCCAAGAATCCCTCCTTTGGGATTACCCCAAGTGTACTCACGTCTCGGAGGGCGAAGAAGATGAAGAGCTCCTTAGGGATTTAGAGGCTCTCGACCATTGTGGTGAATACGACGACGATGCATTTTCAGAAAGGGTCAAAAAATTCCTCAAAGCTTATGAGCAGAATCTGGACCAAAAAGAAGATGAAGCCTTGGAGTGCGAACCAACCCAGCAATCCCGGTCGTCTCAGAAGAATCCCTTAACAAGAAAGCCCCCATCCAAGAATCCGAATTGCAACCTCCCCCGCCACAGTACATTCTCACAAAAAATTCTGGTGTGGCGAGAAGAAGCACTGTTCGCTTTAGAGATATTCTGGAAGAAATAGGCTCTCCTCTAAGATCCCCAATCATCAGGAGAACCACAACCACGAGGGCCTTGTCATCGACACTCATGGGTCCAATGTCCCCTGACGCGAAATCGACCCCTTTCCCAAGTGCTAGGGAAAACTTAGATTACGGCAAGGAAGAAAGCTCCCTTAAAAGAAATACGAGGTTGAAGCCAAGACGATTGCCCAACGCGGAAGCCCCGGAAAAATTCCGCAGCAGCCCTTCTCCGCACCCGAGCTCTATGATCGATGTCACAGTACCCTATGTCGACGATTCCTCACAACCAGAGGAAACGTCCATGAGTCGAAAAGTAGTCGGAATAAAATCAACTAGCCTCTGCATTGACGAGCCTAATGTCACGTACCAATGGGCTGAACCCCTAACATATAGGAGGGACAACTACGCATATTTTATGTCCGAAGATTGTGAACCTACAAATCCTATCGCAAAACTCCTTGTCGCTACTGAGCGTCTTGATATCCAAGACCTCTGGGAGTGCCGGCCCAAGAAGGGACAAGTCCTAGTTACTCCTAACGGTCGCCATCGTACATACACAGTCGTAATAAAACAACGACACACGGATGACATCGACTGGAAGGATGTGATTTTGGGTCTAAAGAACCTTCGCTTCGCCTTAGAGCGGGATAATCAAACCACCTGTCGAATGGCCAATTCCGGAGATTTGTTAGGTCCCCTGCCCCAAAACAGAATGACAGAATTAATGGCAGACGCGTTCCGAGATAGTAAAATTACTATCACTCTTTGCCACGGGAGAATCGAAGTACCACCCCCCGAATTGAGAACGAAAATCATCGCCGAATATCATAGTAGCCTCGTCGCTGGCCATGAAGGTGTCACGAAAACGTATCGCTGCATTAGAGAACGTTACTCTTGGCCCGGCTTACGAGACAAGATAAGCGAGTTTATCCGCAATTGTAGGAGCTGCCTTGAGCAAAAACTTGTTCGGGCACGGACTCGTGAACCTATGCTGATCACCGATACTCCCATAGCGCCCTTCGAAAAAGTGTCACTAGACACAGTGGGAAAGCTACCCACTACCCCAAGTGGGAATCGCCATATCCTGACCATGCAGGATAATTTCAGCAAATACTGCATCGCGGTCCCGATACCCGATCTTAGAACAGTCACCATCGCGCACGCGGTAGCAACCTCCCTGTTTTCCCAGTACGGTGCACCTCGGAGCATTCTGACTGACAGGGGAGGGTGCTTTGTAAGCGAACTCATGAAACACCTTGAGAGATTATTTCAAGTAAAACAGCTTACAACTTCCGGTTACAGACCTCAGACTAATGGGGCACTCGAAAGAAGTCACATAGTCCTGACAGATTATATTAAGCACTACGCTAATGATTATGACGATTGGGATCGATTGCTCCCTTTCGCCATGTTTGCTTACAATACGTAAGTGCACGAAGCGACTAATTTCACGCCCTATGAATTGGTCTTTGGCCGAGTGGCCAGAACCCCGAGCTTCTTCCCCCAAGACGAGGAACTTGAAACATACCGTTCCTACTTGCGCGACCTATTAGTACAAATATCGGAAATCCGAAAAATCGCTGCTAAGAATTTAATCAAAGGAAAAATAAGTTCCAAGAAACAATACGACCGTAGGGCCCGGCCCTTGAACGGGAAGGTGGGACACCAGACTTACGTTTTCAAGGAAGTAAGGGATGGCAAATTTGATAGTCGAGCCACCGGACCCTACACAATAGTCGGTTTTACAGAGAATAATAATGTAATTCTCGAGACCGAAATTGGCGACCGATTCGCCAAGCATAAGGATAAAATCAAGGTCATTCACTGCTAATTTCGAACGGATCCTGAGGAAGAATCCGAAGACAGAATACGCCTTTTAAGAAATTATACTTTTGGACAATCAACCGTCTTCCTAACGGATAAATATCAACAACTGAGTTCAGTAATGATTCTGACTCTACCTTTTTCTTTGAAAAACGCGGCTTATCCTGTCTTGGACTTCCCTACACTCCCAAAAAAAGATCTAAAACCCACTTTTTCCTAGGTAAAATGGTACGTGGCTGGCTGTTACTTTTCCTGTCTCTCCTCGCTGCTTGCGAGGTCCCTAATCAGGTGACACATAGGATTACCCCGCTGAAAACCAGCACCGGAGTCTACTACAAGCACATGGGACCGATGAGACGAGTAATTGGAATTTGGAGGATTAACGTATTTCTCGACTTGAAAAAAATTCAAGGACCACTGAACACCTATGCACGACGGTTTAAACATCTATCAGACCTCTGCCTGCCAGGCTTAGGATTACCCTGCCTGCAGACGTCCACAGGAGGTCGTCCACACATCCAGCCAAGGGCGAATGCATCTCTCCCTCTTAACATCTGAGCAGTTAGAGCCAATCTATCGGGATATCCAGGATCATCACTCTCGAGTCGACTTCCCGGTCCCAGGACCACAGGTAGATCTTGAGGAGTTATCCAGCGTCGTCACCATCACAGCACTCTAAAAAAAGGAAATCCTAAGTATACTTGTGGACGTTCCATTACTGGAACATACCTACTACCAGATGAACCAATTACATCCGGTACCAGTGTTCCAATCAGTGCTGGGAAATGCTTCAGGAAGTGCGTACATCCTACCGAAATTTTCCCACATTGCCGTGGGAGAATCACAAAGGACACACATCTTACTGAATCATCGACAGATAGAATCATGCACAAGGACTTCATATTACATGATTTACGAACCCCTCCTACACCTAAATCTGGCCGATCTATCTCCACTCCTGCATGAACAAGGGCAACTTATTTTAACGACTAAAGAAGAAGGGCATCTCCTAAAGGATACCTCCGTTCAAAGTGAAGCCTTTGCTGAAAATGAGAAATCCCTGTACGAATTAGAACAACAGCTGAACGAGATAAACCTACAACGTCGATTCAGGGCCAATCACCTAATGCTGATCCATGGCTCCTATATCGGCCTTGCTCTACTCGCCGTGGGATTGAGCATTTGCTGTTGCTACCCTCGTTTCAAGGCCGGGATTTTAAAAATTCGATGTCACCGTTGTAAGACATCTAGAGAGGATCCAGGCACCTACCGTGCCAAGGACAATATTGGACAACCTACATCAAACCAAGAGGAAACCAGCGTCGAGATTGAACGTCCTTCAACGATCCAGATTCTACCAGCAAGCATGAGTAACTCTGCTCGTGAAAAGACAACTGACGTATCACCTAGAACTGCGGTCCTTACACCGCCGCGCCCCAATTCAACGACAGCGAAGTCAACGATTCTACTCCCCACGCAGACGCTGCAGCCATTCTGAAAATTAAGGTTACGTATGCTGTGCGCTTGTGTGTCTGAATGGAAAGAAATGTCGTCGTTTTGCATGAAACTTTTTCCAACAAACCGGAAAAAAAAGAAAGAGAGAGAAATTGTCAAAATAAGCAAAGTTCTATGACACCGCCTTCCGCCCATATTTAGTTTTGAAAATTAGTAATTGGTAACTTTTTTTAAATTAAAGTTCTAAGGATTAAAAGCTTTATTTTTATTTTGTTTTTTATTATTATTATTTTTTATTATTACTCAGGAATTTGGGAAAGAAGTAACGTCCAGGGAGGAACTAGTCCATTGAGAGGCAATTAGAAGTTGTTGCTAAAAACAAAACAACCCATAAAGGGGCAAAGGACTCCCTCTCAACTGACTATCCCTACCCTCTCTTTTAGTTATTATAAAAAATATTTAATTAAAGAAAGAAAGGGCGATTAAAAACACAAATAAAAATACCCTCCCCCCCCCTTCTATCACTAGTCGCATACGGCGAACCAATCCTCTTCCGGATCGTCCTCCGGAATTGGCCAAGCCCCTGGGAGCAGGTACCCCTTATCCCCAACGGGAACCCAGGCGCGGGTTACCTCTTGGGAGCGACGCTGCAAACATATAAGAAGAGGGCACTTATAAATCGTGCGGTCAAGAAAAAAGAAGAAGAATGGGGAGTGAAATACGAACAGTCGATCTTAAGCATTCTTACCAAGGTCCAGTGAGCCTTAATGAGGGGCTTCCCCTCCACACTAAAATAGTGGCACTGGATGCACACCGGCACGTGCATGGGATCCAGTGGTTGGAAGCCAACCGCTGGCGGGAATCTGGGCAGACGGCTAAACATACAAAAGGAATTTTTTTTTTAGAAAACATATCGTGGCTTGCCTCACCATACATATAAAATGATTGGTACTTCGCAAGCAAAGCTACGATTAAGAGCCACTACCTACCGATGAAAGACCGTCATTTTCGGCCCCTGAAGCCCCGTTTTTAGGCCGATTTCACTTAGAAGTGACAGACACTCCGTCTGTGGGTGCATGTAGTCGCGCTGTAAAAGAGAAATGGTACAAACCATTATCACCTACACTTCCAGAACCCTTAGTATTCGCATTAACTCAATATTCCACTTACAACAGCCCAATAACCCCGACCGAGGTAGGCGTTTCCTTCTGGGTCCCAGGAGTACTCCTGGAACCACTTAGCCCGGCTGTAGGGCCTTCGCGCCGCCACCTTGTCAAGATATTAAGATTTGAATATTCTTTAAATCAGAATTTCAAAATTCGGGTCATTTAAAATTCAGAATTTAGGAAATCTTAAATTCTAGAATTTTAAATTGTTATTACAAAACAAAATTATGAATGAGTATTGAGCACGATTAGACAACCTAGTAATTTAAAAAAAAAACCAAAACATTGAAAATGAATAAATTTCTTCTCTGGGACGTTGAACCCCAACGAGTGCGAACTTCATTCAAGACTGAAAATTCATTGCTAATTTTACTTTCCAAAATTTTATAAATTTAATTTTAATTGCAATATCAAAACAGACGAAAGGAAAATGTTTAAACTGAACGTTCAACATGTAACTTCAGAACCATAAACTTATAACCATTTAAAATTACCGGAATTATTCATTTTACTGATGTATCAATTCCAGATAGTTAATTTTTTTTTTATCTTTTGGTATTACTTTTTCTCTCTTGAAGTTATGCAATGTTAAGATTTCAATTCAAAATTGCTTCACAATTACGGCTAAAAATTATTAAATTCAAAAACTGACTATCAAGGCTTTTAATCTAAAACTTTGGAATACTTATTCGTGGAATGGTTCTGACATTTTGAATAATTATTTAAATTTGAAAACTTCAAGAATTACCCTGAAAATTAAGAAAAAAAAACTTTAGTTTCAAGGCCTCAGAGATTAACCTGGTTTAGAAATACGCATTCAAGACTATACTCTTAAAATTAAAATTCATAAAAGTTTCAAAGACAATATATATATTATTAACAAGCATCATGTCACGTCTCTCTAAATTTGAATTAGAAAATTAGAACTGATTTTCAGTTAGATTCTACTAACTGCTGTAGCTAGAATTGTGTCGCTGACAGTTGTTAGAGTTTTACTGATTGGATTGGTGGAACAAGGATTGCTGATTGATTGTATTGAATCAATTAATTAATTTTAAGAGGTTATGTACCAAACATATTTGTGCACCATTTTTTTTTAAATGTGAAATTTAAAAAAATTTTAATTTATTCACACATGCAATGATTTCTTATTCGTTTATTAAAATGAAAATTTCGAAATACACTTCAATATTATAAGTAACGCTGGTGTATAAACAATTAATTTCAATTACGGAATTTTTACTGTTGAAATTTGTACACTTCTGGAAATGACTGATTCATCAATTAAAATTGAGTGTATGAAATAAGTTAGCGAAATTTCTATTGATTTAAATTTGGAGAGGTAGTATCGAGTAACATGCAGAAAGAACTGGATAGTTTCTTTTCACCAAAAGGATGATCTCTGTCAAAACCAAAGTCGCTGTCATATCCACTGTTTCAAAATTACAGAATTCTGAATATTGCAAGAAATATTGTGAATCCTTAGAGTTCAGTTATACGAATCACCTTGAAAATTATACGTTTTCTAATTTCAACTTGAAAATTTTTCCAAAACGTGCGAATTATGAAATTCGGGAAATCTCCCGGTGTAAATATCTCCCGGCTTTGACCCGGTTGTCCCAACTCACTCGGGTAGGTGACTACCCTGATCATTTGACGTTAAGACTAACTAAACAAAATTTTCTAAAAATCATAAAAATTATTTAAATTAATCTGAAAATTACCATTCTCGATGAAGAGACCTTTTTTTATTGATAAATCGTGAATATACATTATGATTTTTTTTTCAATTGAACTATATATAAAAGATCAACAAGCAAGTGATACTCGATTTAAAAAGACAATTCGGAACCAGTTCGGAATGGAAGAATTTGTAGATTTTAACGTTGAAAAAAAAACTGTATCAATTATATACTCCTAGCAATTTAACAAATCTAAACCGACTGAAACCTTGTAAATCATTTTCAATTTTAAAATAACTTAAAAAGAATAGATATATATTCATAATTCAAGGCCTTTATTGAATTTCAGTTATTACTTCGATCTGAAATTCGAAAGTTTAAAATTCGTGATTTTCAGTTGAGAAAAGGAGAATTGCTGAATATTCAGAAATATGTAACTGCTCATTTGAAATCGATAATTGTAGATCAAAAATTAAAAACTAACCATAATAAAATTTTTTTTTTTCTAATTTGGGAATGAAATTGTTGGATTTTTATGTATAAATGAATATCGAACACTTGTTATTCCTAGAAAAGAAAACATTTTTCAAGCAGGATGAAGGGATACCCTTGTGGAAAACATTTCTACAGGAGGGTAAAACATTTCTACAACTGTAATTTTTGTTGGGACACGTACTTTTTGTAAAAAAAAAATGTGTACAGAACTTAACAAGAAAATACAGTTGAAAAGAAATAGCTAATTTTTCTTGTGTTTCCTTATAGAAAGGAAATTAATTTTCTTTTACAATGAAGTACAAGTTTCTAAAATTCCGAAATCTGTATAACTTGTTATTAATACCCCTTTTTCCCTTGTTATGGAAATCTACAAGGTATTACAAGAAACTACAAAATTTTCGATAATTTAGGTTGGGTGTTTGACGTCATAAACATACTTTTGATTCTACGTAAATTATTGTACGAGATTGCCAATTTTTCAAACAGAATACAAGATTTCGCGAAAGTCAATATATTGAGAATCTATATTTAAAATGATGTTGTATATACCGGTTAATTGTTGCAAGGGTTTACAAATTCAAAAAAAAAAAACAATTTGAAAAAGGGGGAAATTATTATGCTTTTAACAAGAACTTTTCCTATTATAATAAATCACATCGAATTGTAGTTCAATTATTACAAATTGAACAATAATTTATTTTACAGGCCGATTCTGAATCTGTTTGAAATTGAGCAAGTTACGGAACTTGTCTTAGAACTAGAAATCCTTTAATTTGAGAGCCTGAGTAGCAGAGTTGCGAATAATCGATTAGATTTTCAATTCAATTAGGCCTCAATTATCAATTGGCTTATAATCCTTAATGTTTGATCTTTGATTAAATTTTGTTCGGTTGGGGATTGAAGTTTAATTTTTAATTGAATCTTTTTTTTTCCAGTAGACAATTCAAATTTATTTTTTTAATTGAATTTGGTTCAGATTTAAGATTCAAATTTAATTTTTAATCGAATTTTGTTTAATTGACAACTGAAATTTAGTCGATAATTAAATTTTGTTAAATTGAAAATAAAAGCCTAGTTCTTAATTAAAACTATACTTTAACTAATAATTGAACAATTCAACTGATACTCATGACATATTTTTCTCATTAACATATGTATAACGTAATACATTATAAGCACTATACATTGTTTGCATTTCTTTTTTAAACTTTGCTAGTTTTACATTTTTTTTTTACATTAGGAAACTTAGACGCAAATATTTCTGAATACCAAATTTTAACATATAAAAAAATGTTGTTATGCGACAGTTTTCCGAAATTCATACAACATAAAAAACAAACATACAATTGATAATTTAATTATTTGACAACAGACGATTAAATTAAAATTTTAATTTAAAATAGTTAAATTGAGCTTCAATAGATTTTAATTCCTAATTTAACAAAAAAAAAATAATTTTTTTTGAATTGATAATTAAACTTCAATTATTTAATTGATAATAGACTAATTACTATTTTTTCAACCCTGCTGAGTAGTTAAGCAAAGGTGAACATTCGATTGAAACTTTATAAACTACTTTCAATTTTTCAGTAATTTCAATTTAACACATATATAATTAAACGCTCCTATTTAGTTTCAAATCCTATTTAAATATTGTTTTAAGACAAAAAATATTCCATTTTTAGCCACTTAATTTGAAATTTTTTAATGACGTCTCTTCGAATATTTATCAATATTTTAAAATATTGATAAATCAAATATTAAAAGCTGTACAATTTGAAACTGAAATTACTTAAAATAATATTTTTTTTAAATACATTGAATTTTGAAGCTTTTCAAGAATCTTTAAAAGGTAAAGAAAATAAAACTGAAAATCTTAAGTTTACAGGAAAAAAAATTCAAAATGACTTTTATGTTGAAAAATTAATTTTAAAGAATATAAAAAGATTTTTCTTTTCAAAATTTATTTTTATTGATAAATGACAATTGAACAATTATTAATTTAGAAAATAATTAAGTAACTTTAACATATTTTTTACAAATATGAAAAGATTCCAAAATAATTTGAAATATGAAAAGATTAAGAAAAAGGGGGAAATTTAAAGCACGATGTAAAAACTTTGAAAAGTTCAAACACAAAATCACAAGTTTTTTTGCATCTTGCAAATTTTCAAATGAATGAAAAATTTTTGTATTAGAATTCCTGGAGAAAGCAACAATTTTGTTGTAAAATTATTTTAAATAGAAAGAATATTTAATAAAATTTTCAAAATCTTCAAGAGAAAAAAAATGTAGATGATTTTAAGTCAATTTTGTTATTACTTTCGCAGGACAATTTCAAGTTCCAAAATAATAAAAATATTATTAGATTCCTGGAAAAATTCTAAATAATCGGGTGTTAACCAATTTCCACCTACCCCCTCTCGGCGTTCGCAGGATCCTTCCTGCCGTCGTAGCGGGCGACCACGACCTTTAAATTCGCCATCGGACCTTCCACCTGAGGTCCCGTCGCGCCCCGCGAAGCCATGCGCTGCTCGTTGAACCTCCTCAACATGTCTATCTTTGATAGAGCCATTATGTCCTCACTACACTTTTCACTTCTTTTTGAAAAAAAGGGGAGAAAAAAAGGAATAAATTTACTGGCATCAACACCAACACTGCACTGGCACGTTTTCACTTTTTGGGGTTGCAATAGCTCAAGGGTGAGAAAGGAGAAGAAGTCCTCTTTCGCCTTTGAGCTTCCGCAATCCTGTATCGCTAGAGAACACGGAACCGGAACGGCATCCCCGATGATGACATAAGTGGTCGCGAAGGCATACTAATTGCCACCCGCAACACTGTGGTCCACCAGGACACCAGACCGTAATGACCCCCACTACTGGTCAATCCCTCGATAATGAGCATAGGCATGCACCTACACCCATGAAGGGAGATGAAAAACTTGCGTAGCATAAGACGCGACCCATACATAAAAAAACGCACGTGACATAGCCTACATCTACAAAATAAGCAATCTGAAAAACAAGTTTATTTAGTAATTTTGAATAGGATAAGTCGCACGACGAGAAGCCGAGCAACCCTTGACATCTCTCTCTTCCTCTTTTCTCCCTTACATATGCATATCCATGTATCGAATGAAGATCCCTGCAGGAAGCACAAGGAAAGCTTATAACTAAACCTAAAATTAAAACTGTTTTCTTCAATTTAATAGTTTTATTTTTAGATTTAAAATTCCTCAAATTAATAGTTTTAGTTTTTAGATTTAAAATTCTTCAATTTACTAGTTTTATTTTTAGATTTAAAATTTCTTTGATTAATAGTTTTAATCTTTGGGGGCAAATTGGCATTTTCAATGGTTGAAAATTGAATTTTAACCAGTTGAAAGTTGAATGTTAAACATTTGAAAATTGGATTTTCAACTTTTGAGGGTTACCTGTTGTAATAATAATTTTGATGTTGATTGTTTTTGTCTACTGGTCTAAATCAAAATTTTTCAATATTGACTTTCTAAATTGTGAAAAAACTGCTCTCTAGCTCAGCTGGGATCCGAACCCAGGTCTATAGATTGCCGGTCTGGTGCTCTACCAACTAAGCTACTGAGAGACGAGAGAAACTTTTTCACAATCCCTACAAGTTGAATTCCGACGTCATTCCTTAACTTGTAAGATTTTTATTTTCCAACATTCGAATGTTTTATATTTTTGATGTTATGGTTTTGACCAGATAAATTGTATTAATAATTTCGATGTTGATTGTTTTTTGTCTACTGGTCGAAATCAATATTTTTCAATATTGACTTTCTAAATTGTGAAAAAATTGCTCTGTAGCTCAGCTGGGATCCGAACCCAGGTCTACAGATTGCCGGTCTGGTGCTCTACCAATGTTCCAATTACCAATGTTCAATGTTTGTCGGATTTCAGTTGCTGAATTTTCAATGTTGGGAAATGCATTTTCAATGGTTGAAGACTAGATTTTGAACAGTTCAAAATTGGATTTTGAGCATTTGAAGGTTGAATTTTCAATATTGCAAAGTTGCATTTTGAATAATTAGAAATTGAGTTTTAAACATTTGAAAATTCATTTTTTAATACTTGAAGATTGCATTTTCAATAGTTGAAAGTTCAACTTAAAATATATTAAAATTCTCAATTGTTGAATTTTCATTCTTGTAATTTATTGAATTATCATCAATTCAAAATTAAAGAAAATTCAAGTTTCAACCGTTAAAGTTTGATGATGTAAATTCTATTTCCAGTTGTTGAATTTTAAATGTTGGAAGTTGCATTTTTGATAGCTAAAAATTGAATTTTAAACACTTAAAAATTGAAATTTTAGATTTAAAATTCTTCAATTTAATAGTTTAATTTTTAGACTTAAAATTTCTTCGATTCAATAGTTTTAATTTTATATTTAAAATTCTTCGATTTGACAGTTTTATTCTCAGAATTTAAAATTGTTAGATTCAATAGCATAGGTCATAGTTTGAAAGATTCTCTTTGACTCGAGCCACCCATATTTTCGGGGACGAAAAGATAAAATCTGGTGTGGTTTATTACGAGCGATGCTGGGAAAATTTAATTTCAAGTCTGATTCTGATTCAGTGTGAAATATTATTTCACACTGTGTTAAAATCATGACTACAAAGTAGACACAAAGTCGCACCTCGCAACGCTTGTAACCCTAGAGCTTGCAATAAGAACGATCATATTGCATTCCTGAGCTCTAGACTGATTAGTCAGAGAGCTGGCTTCGAGACAAAGAAATCTTTTACATTAGGAATCCAGAATTAGAATACATGCGCACGATAAAATGTTTCAGGAAAGAAATAAATTTCTGTTAAATTTTAAATGAAAACTTGGATGGAACTATGTGTGTAGCCCTACACAATGTATGCATGCACGAATGTAAGAACGTCCTAATTTTATACAGTGCGTTTATAGAGTATGAATAAAGAGCATTGTAAGTGTAGAGAATGAGTCAAAAAGAGCGAGCGACATAATTTCATCCGCCCGAAGAAGAAGGAACATATGCAACACACGAGCATTAGTATACGCCACACACGCGAGCATCTTACTCACTCCTTCCTACGCTAAGATATGGGCATCGGGTGTTCTCTCTCTCTTTCTCACTCAATACTGCACGTGTGCGTACGAGGCGATGTGCTTCGGCAGGGCATAAGCTACCTTCCACGCCCTTCCTCTCTCTTTCCAATACATCCATCTCACTCCCCGCTTCATGCTTCTACTCTCGTGCATTTTGACAGCCCAACGCATGGGTAGAAACGTCAAAACAAAGCCACGTGCTTCGCTCAGCCATCCCACAAGGCCTCTTTATGCATATAGAGTACAGAACTCGGAACAATAATTAATAATTATGAGCTAACAATTGATCAATAATTAATTATATTAATGTTTGGTTGACTGTATCAGTTGCACCGTATTAAATATTGGAAGAATTTAAAATTGTGGTCGAGTATAATAAATACCAAAATCATATTCTGGTTGAAAACCTCGAACCTGAAATCATATCCTTCTTGATTACAAATTTGATTGAGTCACTATGAAAGACTCGAGGCTCTAGAGTCTGAATGCTGAAGAAGTTCCTGTCTCGTATGCACTTAGATAAGAAGACAATGCACATACAAGTTATAAGAACCCAGCTATGAGTCCCATGACATCCCTTCCACTCCTACCCAAGATTCTCCTTAGCTTGCAAAAATCCCTACCATAATTACCCCTCTTATGAACGGACGAGCTACATCTCCTCAAAATCATCATTGCAGTCACTCGAGCAACCTGGTACCAACCAGAACTACTCTAGTTAGGGGGAACATCCCTGTCTCGCCCGTCCGCGCTCGGAACGTTTAGTTTTCCTTAGTACAAGCTAGTCGAAATTTTGTAAGTCCACTACACCTCCTATCCTCGTTAAGAACATTTAGTCTAGCCAGTAACGGGAGTGAACGGCCTAAATAGGCGTAAAGGAACCTAGTGTAGGAAAGGGTTAAATTCAATCGTTCGGACATTAAATAAGAATAATCTTCCTGCCGGCGGAAGGCAGGACTGAATTCAGACTGTGAAAAAAAAGGAAGTTTCAAAAATTAGTCTAGAGAGAACTGCACCTTTTCGAATCTCAAAACGAAAAGGAGCAATTTTCTTGTAACGACTATAGTTCCCTTTCATGGGAAATAGATATTTTTTCTATTTCTCATAAAAGCGAATTTGTTTGAGTGATAGGTGTTCGCGCGTGTGTGTGTATCGCGAGCATAAAAGGACTAGAGCTTATTATCATGGGATAATAAGCGTACAAAATGTCAAATTTCGCCCGCACAATTCGGCTGGAAATTCGAGAGCATAAGGAAAAGCATTAGTTCCTTTTTGCTTGAGGTTTTTTGTTCGACGACCAGCGGTAATATAAGGATTTAATTTGGTGAGCTGTATCGTTTTTATTATCTATTTGTACTGATGTTTTTGGTTTTATGTAACACTGAATGTTTATTTCACTTGAATCAAATATACTGTATCTTCTTTGGGAATTTAAGACTCAGAAACATCTTTTATTTTGGCTTCACCAAACCCCTTGTCTTGCGTAATTGAGATTTTCAGGACAACAATTCTCAGTCCGAGAATAGGAGTAAAGACCCACATCAAAATAAGGAGACTCTCGTCTCTTCAGTTTCGGGGAGCCTCCCCCCCCCCTGTATCAGTAATTACAGAATAAATTAATACTGGTAACTTTTGTTACCAGGCAGCAAGATTGTTATTTTTATTATTATTCGTACGTGACACAAACAATGTAAAAAAATTTTCTATTATAATTCAGAAATATTTCTTCTTTGGAATACTACTTCTACTCTAAAAACTGCTTGAAGTACTTTGTTTATCTAAAAGTTCAAAGAGGAAACTTTCAAATTGTGACGAATTGTAGCTTGGAAGAGGGATTTTTTAAAATTCCTTCCTTCTAAATCCGAATTATAATTGTTTAAAAAAATTCCCTGTTCCAAGTGAAATTATATTTCCTGACTTTTACTACGATCAGAAATGAATTCTCGGTTTTTTAATTAAATTCCCGGTTTTCCGGTCAAGTAGCCACCTTAATAGATTTGATACTTTCACGATGATTCATTATAATAAATTTAAATTTAAAATTTTAGAATTTAAAATTTAAAGATTT
>CAKNXH010054949.1:0-25157 GCA_932178445.1 Andricus quercusramuli | reverse complement strand
AAAATATAATACTTTTTACTCTTAGTATGTAGTAGGTACGAGATCAACCTTTTGTAAATTTTGCGATTGTACGGTAGTTCAATTAACTTCGTGACTAGCGAATACAAATTTCGACGACAATTCATCGACGTTAGCAGTAGAACTAAGTAACAATTTCTACAACAGAGAATCTAATATAGTAAAGCTTCTTACAAATATAATACTTTTTACTCTTAGTATTATGTAGTAGCTAAATGGTTTCTATAGCATTGTATCTGCTACTAGGATTTCTTCCCCAGCACCATCTAACATTTCCAAAACTTCTTTCTCCTTCTCGCTGAGAGCCAAAGGATCTATTTCGTCGACCTCCTGGAAGTTGTCCTGCGTGTTGCTCGCCTCTGAATCTTTCTGCGGTTCGCTCCAAATCACGTCCAACTCATTCGTAGTTTCCCTCACGTCCAACATTTCCAGCATGTCATCGGTATCATCAGCTTCGATCAGACTGTCTGAAAGACTAGAGAGAAGAACTTTCTCTCCGTTGCCCAAGTCAACCTCCACATCATCTTCATCATTCTTTGCAGAAGAGGCTCCCATGACCTCCCTTTGTGGTTTACGGGCATAAGCTTTCTTCTTGACGTCCTTGATTTGAGCTATTTTTTTACTTATGTGAGAGTGAACTTTGCCGGCTTCATCGTCGGCTGCATTCGGCGAATACTTTTTCACAGTGACCAAATAGAAACTGTATATGTCTGAAAAGTGTTAAGTATTGTTAATTATTAATTCACGGTGGCCCTTTAAATTAAATAAATAATTCCTGGTCATCTGCGAACATAAGTTGTCTTCATGAAATCTTTGGGTATATTTTTAAATCTTTGGAAAGTCTTTGAAATCTACGAAATTTTTTATATCTTTGTGAAATGTTCAAAATGTTTTTAAATTTTCGTGAATTCATTGAAATCTATTGAAATATTTAAAATCTTGAAATTTCTGTGCAACCTTTGGAAAATATTTTGGAATCTTTCAAAATTTTTGTAAAATCTTTGAAATCTTTAGGAAATTTTCCGTCATCTTTATGAAATCTTCGAATGTATAAAAATCCTTGAAATCTTTATGAAATGTTTGCAATCTTTGAGAAATTTTTGTGAAATCTTTGCAATCTAGTACACGCCGTTTTCATCTTCATCTTCAATGAAATTAAAGTAAATTTTAAACGAAGAAAAAGATGTGTTTTTTTGATAACAAAAAAATTATTTTTTAACGGCATAATTCAATTTTAAACTAAAAAACATAAATTTACAAACCAAAAATATAATATTTCAATTTTCAGTTACAGAAGTATATTTAGAAAAAAACGAGTTTTCAGCGAAATTAAATAATTTTCAACTAAAAATATAAAATTTCAAGCGAAAATGGAATAGTTATATGTTCTGTTAGATAAATTAATGTTGATCCAAAAAGAAACAAATTTTCAACCGAAGAAATTAATTTTCAATCACAATGATGAATTTTCAACCGAAAATATGAATTTTTGACCAAATAGTGTATTTTTCAACCCAAAACATGAATTTTCTCTATCAAAAAATAAAAAAGAATTTTCTACCAAACAGTTTTCTTTTTAGCCAAAGAAATTAATTCTTTAAAAAATAGATTCATTAAATTTTCTACTGAACAGATAATTTTTTAACGAAAAAGATTACATTTCTATCAAAAAAAGTAAAATTTGCCACAAAATTTTCAACTAAAATGATGAATCTTCAATTTTTAAAAAATTTAATTTTCAACCAAATACATGAATTTCAAACTAAAAAGATAAATTTTCCACCAAAAATAAAGTAGGATAATTTTCAGTTCCAAAAATAAATTTTCAAACAAAAAACAAACGATTTGTCAACAAAACTAGAAATAGAATACCTATATAAATTTTCAGTAAAAATATTAATTTCCAATCAAATTAAAGTAAATTTTCAAAGAAATAGTATAATTTTTAACCAAGAAGACTACATTTTTATCAAAAAAGATAAATTATCGACAAAAAATGGAACAGTTACATTTCCAGCTTAGAAAGATAATTCTAAATAAGAGAAAAACAAATTTCAAATCAAAACGATCAATTTTCAACCGATAATATGAATGTTCTTACAAAATCGATGAATTTTTTATCAAAGTACATGAATTTTCAAACAAATATTTTTATTTTTTAAGGAATTTCCAACCAAAAAGATGAATTAGTCACACAAAAAAATGAAATATTCTCCCACAAAATTGGAATTTTCAACCAAATACAGGAATTTTAAACCAAAAATTTGAATCTTCAACTTAAGAAGATAAATTTTAAACCAAACACGTACGACTTAAATTTTCAGTGAAAATAATTAATTATCACCTGGGAAACATTATTGTCAACAAAAGAATTAAATTTTCAACAAAAGAGGGAGATTTTAACTAGAATGATGAATCATCAACCGAATGAATAAATTTTTAACAAATAATTCCACTTCCAACTAAGTAGTTGAATTTTCTAACAAAAAAGATGAATTCTCAACGAAAAACGTGATATATAATCTTTTGCGATGTAGAATTTTAACAGGTGATAAAGCAGGAGAAATTGTATTCATCCATCAACAAAATCAACACAAAAAATGTTCAACTAAACACTTTTTAAATTAGAAGAGTAATTATTCCGATTTGAGGTAGTTTCTAATCAATGATTGTTATTTCAGGGCGGCCAGTATTTTTCAAAATTTCGTCTCCCGGCATTCTCCCGGTAAATATTCGTGATTTCTCCCAGTCTAGAAAAAAATATGCAATTGACAAATTATTTAATATTACCTCTAACTGCTAGCAGGATTAGAGGATCCAGTTGTTCCTCGGGCATTTTTGTTTGCCGATTGCGGTTACTTCCCCTTCCGGAAATCGTTGTTCTAGTCAAGTAGTCGTATCCGCAGAGGGCTACCAGAATATTTTTTGCGAAAGTAACTTTTCTGGTGTTTGGCACATTTAGAGCTAAACTCCATGCCTGCATTGACAGGTAAAGCCCTCTTCCAATATGAATCTATAAAATGAAAGTTTGAAGCCTGAGTTATTTTTGTAATTTCAAACATTAGGAAGTGACGTAAAAACTGTAGTACACAAAGCAGAAAGCAAACTTCATGTGAATAAAAGTTAAACGTTTCATAAGTCACAATACGACATTGAGAGTAACGGTTGACGCGATTTGACGAGTAAACGAAAAATCGTCTCATATGAAAGAATACTCTCACCTGAGAGTTGTCTTCTGTTATATATCCAACTGCTGGAAAATGTCCGCCTCCTTGCGAAGTAGAAGGAGCCTCCATTGTAGCTTTATGGATTGCTACAGAAAAAATCAAAATTAGTTATACGAATTTCTGTATATTTAATGCATAATCACGGTTTTTTGAAATCATAGGTCAAACTATCAAAAACTGAAGTTTAATAGTTGCGAATTCTCTTTTGTTAAAGCTCCTTCGGCTCTAACGAACACATTCTTATCACGAGTCTCGTGAGAAAGAAAGTTTAAAAGCAAGTTTTCAGATCTAATTGGGAAAGAATTTTGTTATTAAACATTCTATTGTACCTTGTGTCTTTTTGTTTTATGTAATTTTATTTTTCACGATTAAACAAAAACTAAGCGTCTTATCAAAAAATGATTAATAACCAATTTCTAGATCTTTTTTGGGTGGACAACTGTCACTTTCCATGTCCGCAGCTAACCCATCCATATGTTTCTTCGACATTAACCACCATCGATAAAAATCTAAAAAATAAGTCAATAATATCTGAAGCTGTCATTAAATCATTGTTACGTTATTCCCTTCTTTGGAGATCGTTATACTATTTTCAGGGATCACAGCGAGAAAGGAACTCAAAAAACGGGAAATAGGGTAATTTTCTCACAAAAAAGGGGAAAATAGGGGAAAGATTAAACATTTATTTTTATATGTTCAAAAAAACAAACAATCTTTTTATAAAAAAAGTTATATTTTCAAATAATTTTCAATTATTTTGCAATGATTTCTGCCATTGAAGAATTTATTTTTAAAAATTGGATATACTTAGGTCGTTGGAAATCCATTCAGTGATATACAAAAGTCCGAGAACGGAATAAAATTAGTTGAATGCACAATTGTTATATGTTTAACATCGTCTCCATAAATATTTCTTTCTAAAATTTGTCATTTCTTCCTTACTATAATTAATACTTTCAATGTGAATTTAAAAATACACTTTAGTAGAGCGAAGTAAAAATGCTAAAATTAACGGATTCGTTTAAGCTGAGGAATAACAATTTGTGGACCGACATCCAAAGAAATGAAGAAAAAAAATTTGAAATCGATTAATATCTTCTGTTCTCTTTTTCAAATGTACAATTTAAACATTCAAAAATGCAAAACAAAAATTTTGCTTTTTTTGGATTTTTTGGAAAATGTATAAACACTTGTTCCTTAGATTGATTCGAACCTGACATCTCTTCAGCTTGACAACAATTTTTTCCCGAAAAAAGCAAAATAATAAAATGATTTGTTTTGTTCAAGCTGCATAAATTTCAGGTTCGACATATTGAACTTTTTTTTTAAATGTGGGCAGATGACTAAATAAAAAAAAAACATGTTTTGGCACATTTTCAAAAACTTTGTTACAGCGCAAAAAATTTATTTTTAAATTTCGTAATATTTTATATTTTCTGTGAGCTCTATTTGGTAGTGTAGCCACATTTTTAATTTTAAATGAAATTAAATGAAATTATTCGTTGGATAATTCTCTACAACTACAAGCCTCCATAATTTCCCGTCACATTTTTTCAAACCCTAAAAAATTATTTCAAAAACTGAAAAAAGTGTATTTTCCCCATGCATTTTACATGGGAAACTTCAAGTCAAACCCGGCAGCAGTTAAAATCGGAAAAACAAAAATTAAGGATTTCCTTTTTTCGGATTTGGAACAAAATGGGAGGGGGGGGGGGCGATCGGTACCCTTAAAAAAAAAGTGTTTTCGAGCCACCCATCGTTATTTAATCATTTAATATTACAATTTCTAAAACAAATTTAAGCAAGCTGGATGATTTTAAATCGAGGACTCTGTTAAAATATTCTAACAAATGGCAAAGTTTTTCAATGTTTCCATAAAAAAATTAATCTAAAATTAGAAACGTAATTAATAGTCTGTAAACAAAGACAAAATTAAATATTAAGCTTATAATATGGCGACGATAATAACAATATCTAAGTCGCAATTTAAATTGCGCAACTTTGGAATGCTTCATTTAAATTCAATAATTCTGAGCTTTTTCAAGATTAAAAAATGTGAACGCCGTTATCTCGACAATTTTTTTGAGACCTGAAAAACTAATCTAGTTTATCTCGTATTCAAATCTTAAGAATTCTGAGTTCAAAACTCTTCCGAATAATTAAAGTTTCAATTTCAAACACTAAAGCAATAAAGATTCAAGATTTTGAATTTGATTGTCTTAAAATCGTGCAATTTCGAATTGGAATCGTGGCCAATTTTTAAATATTTTCTAATCGCATAAACAATATTAATTATTGATATGAGGTTCTGAACGATCAAAATTCCACTGAAGTTTACGTTTCAAATGAGTGCAAACACATTTTAAAATGTCTAGTATTTCGCAATTTATTTATTATGTCAACAAACATTTGAATCTTAACGATACAGGTTTATTTTGTATCCATAGTGAGACTGTAATTGCTGAGAGAATTGAATAATTGTGCTTTGATGAATTGAAGTTGAATCAATCAAATAAATGAATAAGCAAAATTATTTGAAGGCCGTGGCTGTGTGTACCGAAATTTCGGTACAAATAGCTGGATTTTTTCGGTACAAATAAGGGGAGTTGGAAAAGGGGCTATTTGTACCGAAATTTCGGTACGTATAGCTTGTTTTTTTCGGTACTCGTAGACACTTCCTTATTTGAAAACATTCCATAATATATTTCAAAATAATACACAATAATATGGGTAAAAATCAGGGACCCGACCGAAACGAAATAAAATACTTTCGTGATTTTTGTTATGTTCCTATACTGCCAAAACTAACTATATTCACTCAAGTTTAGGTTACGTTACTCAAAATATGTACAGACATTGTAACGAAATTTTTTAATTACGCGTAATCATAAAAAATAATTTATTCGAATTCTTATGCGCCTTATGTAAATATTAAAAGCCAGACGTGTAAAATATGACGTTATAAAAATTTCATTTTTAATTTTGTTTCAATCTGTCAAAATGTAATGACAAGGAAACAAAAAAAATCGGTACCTTTTGGATAAAGTAACGTAACGAAAGTTTCGGATGGATCCCTGGTAAAGACAGCTAAACAAAATTTGACATACCCAAGTAAAGATATAGTCTGAAGTGTTTTTCCCAGACCCATCTCATCAGCCAGGATGCCGTTTATTCCATTCTCGTAGAGAGAAATCATCCACTTCAACCCACGAATTTGATAATCTCGTAATTCTCCAGACTTGATGTATTTTGGCGAGGCCTCGAAGCGAGTCGTAGGCGCGACGGTGACAGTGCTTTCAGCAAGCAGTTCTTCATCTTCCTCTTCTTCGGTTTTACTATGTCTGTGATCCGCGGCATCTTTCGCTGATGACCCTCCAGCTGCAGGTGTCTTCGGAGGAGGGAGTCCGGCCTCAGGTTGCTTTCTGGGTCTGCCTGCTTTAACTTTCGAAGGACTCTTGTCCTTCTGGTTATTTGTCATAAAATGCGAGAAAATCTCGGTCTGCTTCAGCAGATAATCAAAACGCTTGCTTCTGTCGGTCTCGATCTTTGTTTCGAAGTCTCCTCCACCTCTCGAAGACGATGTTTCCGCCGAAGAATCATTGGAGTTTTCCCCAGTGTCCCCGGGGGACACGTTTTCGTCAGTTTTAGACATTTTGTACTCGTATTCTTCACTCTTGTCTGATACACTCGCGAACTCTCCACAGGATCACATTCGATGGAAGGATACTTTCAGGTGTAATTGGAATATGAAAATCTTGTGTTATTTTAATTATTTTCGATGCAAAACAGCCCGGCGTTGTTACATTCACACGTTAATAACACAGATTGTCGCCATCTTTGCAACGTCTCCCTCCAAAAGCCTGCGCGTCGCTCGTCTTTGTCGCAATCATGTTTGCCAACCGATTTTTTCTTACGAAACTTTTACTGAATATTTAAAGGAGAACAATAAAAATTACCTTAAGGTGATAAGAGACTTTTCAATATCACTTTCGAATTCAATCTGACGTCACATGCTATTTTTGTGCAATAATCTGATTGTTTTGATTCAGTATTTTGAGGTTATGTCTTTGCCATTTCTAACGTTAGACAGTAAACACGCAAGAGGTTTGTGTTATTTCTTTCGTTAAAGTATAATTATTATGTAAAAAAGTAATAATTTATTTATTTGTGCTTAATATATTTGTCCTATGAACCCAAACCAGATCAAAAATAGTAAAAAGTGACTTCTCATATAACACGCATGCGCAGCTGTCTTATGTTGGCTACATTTACGAATCAAAATTTAAAATAACGAAGTGTGTCGTATTCAAATATTTTCCATAGGTTTGGCCAGTCGTCCCGAAATTTGGGAAAGAATCATACATCTGCTTTTTCACCTCCCCTATTTGTTCGGGAATACTAGGCGCAGCCTTAAAATAAATGCAATTTCGAACAAGAATTAATAAAATAGTACTCTTAAAATATTAGAATCAACGAAATTTAATTGCAGAATAATCTTGAGCATATTTATCAGCTCAAATATTTAAGAATCTATCTAAAAAAAAAGTGGTGTAACGAAATTTCTCGAAAGTCACGCAATCATTGTTGTTGAAAACCTTATTTGGATTTTCATTACTTAAAGTTGTTTTATACATTAAATTTGAAAAATTTTAAACTTTGTATGAATAAAAGGTTCGTATTCATTAGAGTGGTTTCACCCCTTAACAAAACCTTTCTTTCTATGCAAAAAAAAGGAAAAACCCAAGTTGACACTTTTGTATCACTTCGGCAATAAATAAACATATTTGAAATAGAATTGTTAGTAATTATGTTTAACTTAAAAACAAAAAATTGTTAAGTATTAAAAAGGAGAATTTTTAATAATTCGTATGAAACTCCAATTATTATTTTATTAACATTCCGATTATTATAAAACTATTATTATTCTATTATTTTCATTTATTAAGTAAAAAGTAAAATTTACTTCAGTTTGCACTGACGAATTCAGACGCATTGGACGGAGACTTTAATTTAACGGATTAAGACGCACTGACCAATGTTAAAGCGTTTGCGCGTTCACGGATTCAGACGCATTGGAGGGAGACTTTAACTGTCACGAATTGAGACGCATTGATCAATGTTAAAAAGTTTGCGTGCTGTCGAATTCAGACGCATTCAAGGGAGACCTTAACTCTCACGGATTAAGGCGCATTGACCAATGTTGAAGCGTTTCACGCGTTGACGGATCCAGGCGAATTAAAGTTCGATTTTAAATCACTCGGATTGAAACGCAATAGCAAACATCGAAACAAATTCGTGCTGACGCATTGAATAGAATTCGCTGACGTCAAACTTGAGCGCTGTATTTGCACGTATAGAAATATTCAAAGTTGAAACTCATCTTCTCGGATTTACACGAATTGACAGACTGGTCCAATGCGTCATTGTCGCAAAGCGGGGTTCTCAGGATGTCTCAGTCTTTACAATTCAATTCGTATCAATGCGTTCTTTTTTGCTGGGACATTCTCTTGCACGCTGTTCATTCTGTCAGAATGTCAGGTCCTCTCTGGGCAACATCGGCGTTTCCTTTTGAACACAACATTCATTCTTTAAAAGACACGGTAAATGGTCCAAAAAGCGTTGAAAAACAAATGTCAGAAAATTCACTCATCCGTCTATCTTATCAGTGTCAACCCAAAGATCCTAATCGCTCAAAAATTGTAAATACATTCTGTGAAAATCTCTTCAGTACAAAAACTGAAACTAAATCTGCGCTTCAATTTGAAAATGTTACTTTCTTCGGGCCAAATCCGAAAAACAAGTTTGAAACAGAACAAGAGTTTGCGAGATGTCTGTTTGGCAATCAGGTCTATAGCAGTACCAAATATCTTAGGTCTAAGAAATTTAACGACACCATTGTTCAGTTAAAAAATGGTAAAATCGCTCAAATTACTGGAATAAAAGTTATACCTAATGTTAAGTGTTCGATTGAGCTAAAAGTATTGATCCTCAAACCTTTTTTTGTTGGGGACGTGAAAGTTCACCACATCTGGGAGGTCACTGGAAATGTGGAACTTTCACCCATTGACCTAGCAGAAATCAAGTCAAAGATAGTGGGTCTAGATTTTAAACAAAAGCAGTATGTCTGTATAATCCTTAACAACATTGAAGCACAGTAGTGTGTAATAAAAATTGTTTTTACTTTATTCAATTATGCTTACTTTTTTTATCACCTTTTTCCCGATTGCGAATTATATTTTTCTTTTATTTTTGTTATTTATAAAATATTATTTATGCAGTTTTACGTTTATATGAAGTACTGTAAGTAATTTATTTAAAGAAATTGAATATGTATGCTTCATTACTAACTTTTAATTACAGTTTTATATCGTACATAAAGGTAAGTTAATTATATACATTTCGATTAGATTAAACATAATAATTGTTATTATTTCAAAATTAATATTGATTGGTGAAATTCATTTCCATTAATTGCATTATTACATTCTCATCCTAATGAGAATGTATTGGTTTTATGTAAAATTTGACTTTGTCGGTTTTCATCAAATCTCCACGTTTTGAGGCCCCCGGAGCTAGAAAAAACAATTTGTACCAAGTTGTCTGTCTGTAGGCACGATAACTTTCGAAAAAATGATCAGATTGGATTGAGCTTTGGTACATTTCTTCAAGCCCCCCAAAAAAGAACAAGTTCATTAGCCAGCTATTTTTGATGAAAATTCAAAAAGTTAGAGTATTTTCAAATTTTTGAAATCATTTTTGTTCTCGAAACATCGAAATTCTATGTACGGCAATTCACAGTACTCAAAAATCTGAACAATTTATCTTCACAACTTTTTCCGATAAAAAGAAAACTATCAGAGTTATAGCATTTTCAAAATAAAAAAAAAACTAAATGAAATCAACATTTTAAGGCAAACAACGTACGACATGAAAAAAAGTCATAGAGAGAAAAACGTTGCTTTTTGCAACCCCTACAAGATTATCATAACAACTTTTTGATTTTTTTTTGAAAAATCCAAAATTTAAATTTTGACAAATTTGTTGTTAATGATTTTTTTCTAGGAAGCGTAGTTTTTGTTTTAATGGTAAAAAATGACATTACAAAATAAACGAAAAATCAAATTTTTACATTTTTTTATGTAGAAAAATTTAAATATAGTTCTCCATGAATAAAAGAAACACTGTTTGACCAGAAACGGAATTTTCGATTGCTGGTAGCATTTTCAGTAAATTAAACCAAAACTGGTTCTTAAGCGTTTTTCTTTGGACTTCAAAAAAGTGTGTACATACATCATCGAGCGCGAAGCGCGAGGTAAATATATTATCGAGTGCGCGATGAGAATGTGCCCGCAAAGCGACTAGAGCCCGCAAAAAGACTATTTTATCTTACTTTATTGACATTATTTAAAATAAATCTGAAGAAACTAATTTTAAAATTCACTCATCAGAACGTATTAAATTGACATCAAATTTTAAGTTTCTCTAATTTTGAACCATACAAGAGTGATTAAATTGACTTCAAATTCCGAGTTTTCTGTATCGAATTAAGAAATATTCATCTGTTCGCAATTTGTAATTGCCAGATGGTATTGAATTGGTCTCAATTTCCGAGTTTTCTGTGTCGAATTAAATAAAATTCATTTGTTTGCAATTTGTACTTGCCACCTGGTATTAAACTGGTGTCAATTTCCGACTTTTCTGTATCGAATTGAATAAAATTCATTTGTTCACAATTTGTACTTGCCAGACGGTATTAAATTGATCTCAGTTTCCGAGTTTTCTGTTTCGAATTGAATAGCATTTATTTGTTCGCAATTTATACGTGCCAGATGGTATAAAATTGACATCAATTTTCGCGGTCGCCAGACGTAATTCAATGGCATTGGTTTGCTCCCAATTATCACTCGCCAAAGAGAATTAAATTGTCTTCAATATTCGACTTTGGCTTACGGTATCAAACAGTATTAACTTGATTTCAATTTTTATCTTCCAATTATAATTAAAATGTATACATTTGTTAGCTGAAATATTCATCACATTAAATGAGATTGAAATGTGACACAATTCAATCACGATAAAAGAAATTAAAATGTATATTTCAAAAACGGAATTGATAAGGTATTCAAAACGTTTGAAATTCGACGATATTTGTTCGCAAATTAATGAAATTCAATTTGCACCTTCTTACCGGGATGATTGGATCTTATAAAAAAATCGGTAGCTGGAATGTTTGAGGTTGTTTTTGTTTATATTGATGCGAAATTCGTATTGGTAAGCAAATGAGACGATATATCTTGTCCAAAAATAGGTAGTTTGAATGTTTTGAGGTTATGTCTGATTCTATTGATAGGAAATTGCTATGTATTAGGAAACAATATTAGACCTTGTCCAAAAATAGGTAGTCGGAAAGTTTTAAGGTTATGTCTCAATATAATGGTGGAAAATTAATATTTGTCAGCAGATATGACTGTACATAATCCAAAAAGGGGTACTTAAAATATTTAAAGGTTCTGTTTCCGTATTTTGGTAGGGAATGTATACATTTATCAGCAAATATGATTGGATCTTATCAAAAAATAGGTAGTTGGAATGTTTTGAGGTTATGTCTCATTATATTGATGGGAAATTGATATTTATCAGCAAATAAGATTAGATCTTATCCAAAAGTAGGTATTCGGAATAATTGAGTTTATGTTTGTTCATATTGATGGGAAATGGGAATTTGTGAGCAAATAAGATTAGATCTTATCAAAAATTAGGTAGTTGGAATGTTTTGAGGTTATGTCTCATTATATTGGTGGGAAACTGACATTTATCAGCAAATAAGATTAGATCTTATCCAAAAGTAGGTAGTTTGAATCTTTTAAGGTTATCTTTCATTGTATTGATGTGAAATTTACATTTATAAGCAAATATGATTGGATCTTATCAAAAAATATGTATTCAGAATGATTGAGGTTATGTTTGTTCATATTGATGGGCAATTGGAATTTGTAAGCAAATAAGATTAGATCTTATCAAAAATTAGGTAGTTGGAATGTTTTGAGGTTATGTCTCATTATATTGGTGGGAAATTGACATTTATCAGCAAATAAGATTAGATCTTATTCAAAAGTAGGTAGTTGGAATGTCTTGAGGTTATGTCTCATTATATTGGTGGGAAATTGACATTTATCAGCAAATAAGATTAGATCTTATCAAAAATTAGGTGGTTGGAATGTTTTAAGGTTATCCTTCTTTATGTTGATGTGAAATTTACATTTATAAGCAAATATGATTGGATCTTATACGAAAATAGGTAGTTTGAATATTTAAAGGTTATGTTTGATTATATTGATGGGAAAATTACATTTATCGGCAAATAAGATTAGATCTCATCCAAAAATAGGTAGTTGGAATAACCTTAAAACATTGCAACTACCTACTTTTGAATAAGATCTAATCTTATTTGCTGATAAATGTCAATTTCACATCAATATAATGAAAGATAACCTAAAAACATTCCAACTACCTAATTTTGGATAAGATCTAATCTTATTTGCTTACAAATTCCAATTGCTCATCAATATGAACAAACATAACCTCAATCATTCTGAATACATATTTTTTGATAAGATCCAATGCATATTTGCTTATAAATGTAAATTTCACATCAATATAATGAAAGATAACCTTAAAAGATTCTAACTACCTACTTTTGGATAAGATCTAATCTTATTTGCTGATAAATGTCAGTTTCCCACCAATATAATGAGACATAACCTCAAAACATTCCAACTACCTATTTTTTGATAAGATCCAATCATATTTCCCTAGTAAAAATACCCGTTAGGAATCGTTAGAATCTCTTTAGAATCCTCTAAGATTGCAGTTAGAGTTTTAAGTGGATTTAAAGAGGAATCGTGGAACGTAATGTGTTGTAAAATCTTCTTAAGGGGATACTGGTTGTGCAGTTTATTTCGGGAAATGTTTGTAATAGGTTCTACGGGGAACCTAAGTGGAAATTATAATCTGAAATTACTTTTTAAACATACCTTTAAGTGGATCTAAGAGTAATGTAAGAGGAGCATGATTCTAAGGGGACCTAAGCGGAACCTAAGTAGAACTTAAAACACGAAATTATTTTTCAAGAAATTTCCCTAAATGGATCTAATGGGAATTTAATAAGACTACATTTACTGGAAAAGTGACAAATTATAAAATTGTCGTCTTAACAGGATCTAAGGTAATCTTAAACGGACACTTAAATACTACATTACCCTGGTAAAAATTCCTGTTAGGAATCGTTCAAATTTGTTTAGAGGTCTTTAGGATTGGAGTTCGAGTTTTAGGTGGATTTAAAGACGAATCGTGGAACCTAAGTGGAAATTATAATCCGAAATTACTTTTTGAACATTTTTTTAAAGGGATCTAATAGGAATGTAATAGGAACATAATTCTAAGAGGATCTAAGCGGAACCTAAGTAGACCTTAAGACGTGAAATTATTTGTTGAGAAATTGTTTTAAATGGATCTAATGGGAATTTAATAGGACTACGTTTACTGGAAAACTTACTGAGTATATAATTGCCGTCTTAAGAGGAATTAAGGAGATTTTAAACGGACATTAAAACTCTAAATTATTTTGTATGGAATTTCTGTAAGTGGATCTAAAGGGAATTTAATAGGTGCGTTTACTGGAACTGTTGCTAAGTATATATTTGCATTTTTAGAGGAGCTAAGTCAGGGGTATCCACAATCGACAGGTGCAGCGTGACCCAAGATCGCACGACCTTTTCCAAGATCTACCATTTTTTTTCGAAGGAAAACTGAGAGAAAATTTATGACCTCTCGAGAAAAGATCCCTGTTGGAAGGGCTCAGTTCTGAAATTTGAAAATAAAGGACCCTTTTTTTAAAGGGTTCCAAGCGACTCGAATCAGGTAAAGGATTTTGACAGTTCTGGGTCAAAGCTTGGTAGATCCGACCTACTGGCCTGAGATCGCTAGAAGAAACAGGATCTACTTTTGGAGATTTAAGTGGATCTTAAATGGACATTAAAATACTAAATTTGTTTGTTGGGAATTTCTTTAATTGTATCCAACAGTAATTTAAGAGGATGCGTTTACTGGAAAATTAACTAAGTGTATAATTGTCGTCTTAAGAGGATCTAAGGGGATCTTAGACGGACATTAGAACACTACATTTTTTGTACGGAATTTCTCTAAGTGGATGTCCCTCCACGAAAGGTTTTTTAGAACCATATAGAAAAAAAGTCTATGTGGAAAAAGTCAGTTATTGTCACGAAAAACTGCTACCAGATGCGTATAGAACCTGCATTACTATATGGATCTACATGGAATTACCTACAGCCGCCGAGGGTATTTCTATATGTTTCTGGTGGTATTTCTACTTTGCTTTGGAGAATGCCTATTTGGCCCTTATAGACCCCTGGATCTATATGGATCTATACGGCGTAACCATTAGTAGCTGAGGGGTTTCTATGGGTTTCTGGAGGTATTTTCACTCGATTTGAGGAAATGCCTTATTGGTCCCCATATACCCTAGGGTCTATATGGGTCTATACGGAATTACCATTAGTAGAACCTGTTAGAATTACTGTTCGGAATTCCATACAGAATACATTTTTGTAAATTTGTATAGACGTCGGGACTTGGCGAGATGTCTGAAACATCCTGTAAGAAATCTCCATATAGACACTAGTAGAATTTCTGTTTAAGATTAAATATAGATTAAATATTGGTAAAATGCATATAGATCCGTATGGAGGTCGGGACATAGCGAGATGTCTTAAAAATCCTATAAGAAATCTCCATATAGAAACTAGAAGAATTTCTGTTTGGAATTCTATATATAGATTACGACTTGGTAACAGCCATATAGATCCGTAAAGAGGTCGGGAAATAGCACGATGTCTGAAAAATCGTATTTGGAACATCCGTATAGATACTTACAGAAACAGAGGTTCTTTTTGGAATTACATGTAGAAATAATTTGAAGTTCTGTTTGGAATTCCGAATAGAATACAATATTTCAACATCCATATAGATCCGTACATATTTTCTATGTGGCTAAATCTCCCTAAGTGGCACTACCAGTTGAAACCACCAGAAACTTATAAAAACTCATAGAAATTAGAAATTCTATATGGAACTATGGGATATTTAAAGGAGGGGTAATAGGTATTTGTAAGGACTGCGTTTACTGGAAATGCGACTGAGTATGAAATTTTCATTCTGAGGAGATCTAAAGGGGACTTAAGGGGACACTAAAAAACTACATTATTTTGTACGGAATTTCTGTAAGTGGATCTAACGGTAATTTAAGAAACTGCGTTTACTGGAAAAGTTACTGAGTATATAACTGCCGTCTTAAGAGGATCTAAGGGGATCTTAAATGGACTGTTATGTCAATAGAATGTTGCACGTGTTTCAGGAACCTTACCATTTTCCAACCCACCTTCTCATAATATGTCTACAAAAAAAAGAAATAATGAATATATATTCCTGAGAGGACCCTGGGTCATTCAGGAAAAAAGCATGGCCGAGATTTTGTAACGAACGTTCAAGCGGTTCGATAGCGCAATTGGCTAAGGCATCGGCTAGGTACATACGGGTTAGGTAGTTTAGGTATGGTTCGAATCCCCAGCGAGTGCAATTTTTCAACGGGTTTGAGCGTGCGATTGTATGTGTAGGGTTCCGTGCGTGAAATTAGGTTATTTGAAATATGAAGTAAGTGCCGCAATAATACAAAAAACATTTTTTTTTGTCACATATCAAATACACATTACACGCATACAGAAACCTCATAAAAACCTTTTGAACCCCCAGTAAGCGAGGACAAAAAACCCTTCATCTCCTCTTAGGTTCTATATAAAAACCCCTTACAAACCTTATAGCATCCTTGTAAAACCACAGTACACCCCGAATCAGATCCCTTTAGAAACATTTCAGATATACATTAGATGCACATAGAAACCTCATAGAAACCTTTTAAACTCCCAGTAAGCGAGGACCAGAAACCTTCGTTTACTCTTAGGTCACTATAGGATCCACTTACAAACATCATAAGATCCACAGTATATGCTCTTTCAAACATGGAACAAAACCCCTTTACAAAAGTCATAGGAAACTTTAAATTCCTAAATGTATAAGGATTCTAAGAGGATTCTAAGAGGGATTTTTAGCAGGGATTGCTTATAAATGTAAATTTCACATCAATATAATGAATGATAACCTTAAGACATTCCAACTACCTATTTTAGGATAAGATCTAATCTTATTTGCCGATAAATGTCAATTTCCCACCAATATAATGAGACATAACCTCAAAACGTTCCAACTACCTACTTTAGGATAAGTTCTAATCTTATTTGCTTACAAATACCAATTTCCCATCAATATGAACAAACATAACCTCAATCATTCCAAATACCTATTTTTTGATAAGATCCAATCATATTCCCGGTAAGAAGCCTTGCATTAAAAAGTATTAGAAATTTGAAATCTCTAAGAATGCCTTTTCTGTCCTTCGTTTTTTAATCCTCATTAGGCGGCGAAAATAATAAGATTGTAATCCCTTTCAAAGCCAATTGGAGCTGCCAAACGTAACCCCAAATAAACTAAAAAGACAACTGTCGTTTGAAGCATTAGAACGCGCTCCAAAAGCAAGTAATTTGCAAAATCTAGTAGGGTTATTCACAAAAATACATCTCTTTATCGTAAAATATTGGCTTTGTTTAAATATTATCAATTACAAAAATATAAAATGATGATAAAAAATTCAAAAAATTATTTTCACCATAGCCATCTGTGTGGAAATTAATCCTGACGTCGTAAAATGACCGATGCTATATTTTAAAAAGCTTTTGACTTCATTATTATTCGAAAAACAGAAAATTCGAAAAAAATATTAAAATTTGTATATTTCGCGGTTGCTTCGTGGTATCCAAAATTATTCAGAAAAATATAATCGCCGCTGGGAATAGAAAGGGTTACAATTTAAGAGATAACTTCTACTGTTGTGGAGATTCAAAACGGGAGGACAGAAAGGGGATCCAGAAGTATTCAATATTTGTTACGTTACCACTGGGTACATAAAATTTTCCAATACTTTTTAACGCAAGCCTTCTTACCGGGTTTGCTTATAAATGTAAATTTCACATCAATATAATGAAAGATAACCTGAAAACATTCCAACTACCTTCTCTTGGATAAGATCTAGCCTTATTTGCTGATAAATGTCAATTCCCCATCAATGCAATCAAACATAACCTTTAAATATTCAAACTACCTATTTTTGTATAAGATCCAATCATATTTGGTTATAAATGTAAATTCCACATCAATATAATGAAAGATAACCTTAAAACATTCCAACTACCTACTTTTGGATAAGATCTAATCTTATTTGCTTACAAATTCCAATTACCCATCAATATAATCAAACATAATCTTTAAATATTCAAACTATCTATTTTTGTATAAGATCCAATCATATTTGCTTATAAATGTAAATTTCACATCAATATAATGAAAGATAACCTAAAAACATTCCAACTACCTACTTTTGAATAAGATCTAATCTTATTTGCTGATAAATATCAATTTCCCACCAATATAATAAGACATAACCTCAAAACATTCCAACTACCTATTTTTTGATAAGATCCAATCATATTTGCTTATAAATGTATAAAATCCCTAGATTCCCTACCAAAATAGTAAAACGGAACCTCTACATATTTTGAGTACCTCTTTTTGGATTATGTACAGTCATATCTGCTGACAAATATCAATTTTCCACCAGTATATTGAGACATAACCTTAAAACTTTCCGACTACCTATTTTTGGACAAGATCTAATCTTGTTTCCTAATAAATATCTATTTCCTATCAATAGAATAAAACATAACCTCAAAACATTCAAACTACCTATTTTTGGATAAGATATCGTCTCATTTGCTTACAAATACGAATTTCCCATCAATATAAACAAACACAACCTCAAACATTCAAGCTACCTATTTTTTTATAAGCTCCAATCATATTTCCTTATGAATGTAAATTTCCCATCAATATAATGAGACATAACATCAAAACATTCCAGCTACCTACTTTTATATAAGATCTCATCATATTTGCTGCTAAATATCAATTTCCCATTGAAATAATTAACACTACCAAACAAATTAAATAATTTTACTGAATGCAACGACATCTGGTATTTCTTTCCTTAATCAGTTACCAACTCTGTAACGATATCAATGTGCGAAGGACCTTCTTCTATCTTCTGATGCGTGACCTGATTCCTATACCCTGAAGTTCCGTTTTTCGGCCAATTGCATTTTCGGTAAATTGTTTTTTCGTCGATTTAAATAACTACCCCCTCGTTCACATAACGAAAATTGTCTAAAGCAGCTAACGCGCGATGCTTTCGAACTCGTGGTGTACTAGGCTTTGGCATTCTACACTCAAACTCAGATAATAAACAGGAATTTTATCAGCATGAATTTTATCATGAATTTTTTCATTTGACAGCAAGGCAAGTTCCCTAAATTGGACATAGGTGGCGTTGCAATACTTGAACCGGTCTGGCTCGGGTCTGAGCCATGGAATTATCCCGATCTGGCCCCGAAGATACTAAACTGATCAGGGCCCGATCGGTAATCGGGAAAATATATGGCGATTTCTGTACGGGTAGTGCTGTACCTCTATCGTCTTTTTTACAATCGTTTGAATGTTCTGTAATTCTAGACTTAATATATCTTTTTGTTTGTCCTACATAAACTCTCCTACATTCACAAGGTATACTATAGATAACGTGTGTTCTTAAATTAAAAGGTGTGCTATCTTTATTATTAGAGAAACATTTAAACTGATCCATTTAATATTTAAAGACTACATTTATATGGAAGGTTTTGAAAGTATTCATATAGAATCTCGAAAGTTCTTTAGCGAAAGGTAGTACTAAAATTTTATCATATTCGAACGTTTGTGCATTATTATTTTGATAGTTCCTAATACTGTTAATAGAATCAACCCTTTTATTGATAAATTTATTTAAGAAACTGACTGGATAGTCATTCTCTTTTAAAGTTTTAGTGACTTTATTTAAATTTTCTTTTATAAATTTTGGATCAGACAATTTTACTGCTCTATCCACAAGTCCATAAATCATTGAGATTTTATCTTTGATACACATATAAGAGTTGAAATTGGTATATCTTCCGGGGTTAGTTGGTTTAATATACCAATTAGTAATCAGTTTGTTATCTTCTTTAATGAAAGTGATGTCTAAAAAATTAAGTTTATTTTGATATTCTATTTCTATAGTGAACTGTAATTTAGGATAATAAGCATTAAAAGCTGTTAACAGTTGATCTAAGTTTTTTTCCGGTACACATGTAAAACAGTCGTCTACATATCGATAGAAACATATGTATTTAAACGGTAGTTTTTTTAAAACATCCTTTTCTAATTTTCCTAGAACTAAGTCAGCAATAACTCCTGATAATGGGGAACCCATTGGAGTGCCAAAAATTTGTTTGAAATATTCATTTTGGAAAACACAATAATTGCAACAGTTTACATATTAATTTTGTTTCTTTTATCAATTATTATGCCATATTACTTTACCATTACTTTACCATTACGCTGTAGCGTAAAGTTTGCGTTCGGCCGGTCCGCCAGGGATAGAATTTAGGAGCTACTGAGTTATAGCTTTTAAGAGATTTAGCTGTATCGTGATTTATATATCCTTTTCTTGCGTAAATTCTAATCATTTTATTAAATTTACTTTTAATATTAGTTGTAGGATCTTTATTTAATTTTTGGTATGTGTTTTTATCTTTTAAAAGTGTGTAAAATTTATCTATATAATCTGTTTTGTTTAAAATTACAGTAGCTCCACCTGTATCAGCAGTAGCTATGATAATATCTTTATTATCTGTTAGAAATTGTTTAGTTTTTTTTGCCTAATTCAATAATTTCAAGTGTACTGTTGTTGTTGTAAGAACCATTTAAGTAGTTTTGCAATCTGTTACTAACATTAGATCTAATTTCAGTTCTATTTTTTGAAGGAATCAAATTTATTTTTTCTTCAATGATTGTTACGGTATTTTCAACTAGTTTGACTTTATTGTAATTATTAGTATAGAATTTTTTACCTAAACTCAAAAAGTAAACAATATCTTTTGGAATTTGTTTATCTGTTAAGTTGACCAACCACTTGTTGTTTGGATTTTTGTATGGAGTATTATAACTATAATATTTTTTGGTGAGCCATTCAAATTTAGAAATAGATGTTTCAATTAAATGTTTCTCTAAATTTACAATTATATTATTTTGACATTCGAAGAATAATTCGATGAGGTTGTCTGTAGCAAGATTTCTAAGTTTTTCTTCTAATTTACAAATATTTCTATTAAGTTCTCTGATTTTATAATTCAGATCAGTGATTTCAATCTTCAAAGTTTTTATTTTTTAATTAAAACAAGCTTTATTAAAAGAATTGGAACAAATAGGGTGAGAGAAATTAACTTTTGGATCTAGATTTATAATATGTGATGGTAAAAAACCTTTAGATTTGCAACGTAGTAAAAAACGGTTCTGATTTTTTAATTTTGGTAAAAATTATTGAGTGAGATGTTCTCAGGAGATTAAAAAACTTCATGTCTTCATTATTATGAGAAGGAGAATCCATAATTCTGACCTTACCCTGGCGAACCGGCCGAACGCAAACATTACGCTACAGCGTAACGGTAAAGTAATGGTAAAGTAATGGTAAAGTAATATGGCATTATAATTGATAAAAGAAACAAAATCAATATTTAAACTGTTGCAATTAACGGGGATTCAAGTGGGTTGCCAGTCTGCAGGGGGCTGACTTGAATGACAACCACTTTGTTTTTTTATTTTTTAACGATGAGAAAGCAAGTTGTTGCAATGACGGCATGACCATTTAACGTAAATTTTAACGCTTTATTATAATTGCAACAGTTTACATATTAATTTTGTTTCTTTTTTCAATTATAATGCCATATTACTTTACCATTACTTTACCGTTACGCTGCGCTGTAGCGTAATGTTTGCGTTCGGCCGGTCCGCCAGGGTAGTAGTAAATTTCAAGAATGATGTTCGTGTCGTTGATCAGGGTAAAATTATTGAAGATGGTGTATATGGTTTTAATTTACTCATCTTCTAATTTATTTAAGTTATGAAGCTTTCGCTCAATGACATGAAGCCTCCTCAGGATAACATCTCCTCTCCTCTATAATTAATAACACTAGGTTTTTTAATGCCAACGTTTCTAAATTATATAAAATATTGGAAGATATTTCACTAATTTAAAAAATCTTACCACATTCCGAAGTCAGAAAATATATTTTTTTAAATATGGAGTACATATATGTGGATCATGTCAACAACATTTTACGTATCGATGATTAAAAACAAAAAAAAAAAGAGAATATAAAAATATAAATTAAGAGTTTATCCTCTCCAGGAAAAATTTAAATTATTAATATTACATATTAAATTTAGAATTCTTGCTCCATTTTTTGTAACAATTCTCCTCTGATGGTCGAAGGAGAACAGGCTGTGGTAACTCAATGCTTTAGAAGCGACAGCGTATATTCGACTGTGGCGCCATCAAACGAGCCCGCAGGTCATCAAGATATATATATATATATATATATATATATCCAGATTATTTGTAGATAATCTAATCAAAAAACTTAATAACTTGAAAAAACCAATAGAAAAACAAATAGAAATACTTAAATAATTACTGGAATTATCATTTAAGTATTTCTGTTTGTTTTTCTATTGGTTTTTTTTTCATATGTTTGAGAGCAGTTTCAAAGATTATATCTTCGGCAGTTTTCATTTAAAACGTTTAATCATTTCTATGAATGAAAGTTTTCTCTTTTTGTTTAATACTGCTTGTTCAAAACTGCTCCCTCTCTTAGTTTTTTCCACCTGTGTACTGCAACGATAATAATCAGGTCGAAAATGACGACAACAAATTATATATCGGCTCTCAAGCACTTCTTTACAGGTTAGCACAGGTTAGGTTGTGTAAATTCGGACATGTGTTGACGTTCGGTAAACTACGAAGGAGCAGGGATAGGGAGCAAGGTGACGCTCGCCACTTTTCTCTTCTCTAGGCAGAGAGGAGAATATAGCAGGTCTGCATCTTGTCTCCTCCGCCTATGAGTTGAACGAGTTAACGCGACGCCATGAATCGCGTTGAGGGGACTGAAAACATTTTCTTGGTGGGGTCCCGTCCCGGACCCGTAAGGGGTCTGTGGCCAGCTGTGGCGTTCGCCTCTTCTTGAGGAGTGACATAGACATGCGTTGAACGTTAACGCTTTACAGTGCGTTATGCCCAACTCTCTCGAGTCGAACGCCGCAAGGCGTGTTGTGTAATATCGAAGGAAAGGAGTTGACACGGGATGCCGGAGAACTCTCCGCAAAAGTGGACGCTAAACGAATCCTGCCGTGAGTTGAGCAGCTTTTTCAGCTCCTCACCAGCTCCTCACGGAGAAAATGGACATGGATTTTTGGCATATAAAATGTATATTTACTGCTGAAAATTTATCTTTCTTGGTTGAATTGAACTTGGCTCGATGTAATATTACATCTTTACCAGTTGAAATATCAACTATGACCATTTTTGTTGAGAAATCATCTTTTATGGTTGAAAATTCAATCATTTGGTTAAAATGTTAACAACTACCTTAAAAATTCATCTGTATGTATCTTTTTAATTGAAAATAGAACTGTTTGTTTCTGTTGAAGATCCAACTATTTTCTTGATAATTGGTCGTTGTTGGATGAATTTGACTGCTTTTGATTTACAATTAGAGCATTTTTGGTTTAAATATTTCCATTAATACACTTCTTCTTGAGAAGTCATATATGTTTGTTGCAAATTTAACTATTTTGTTTAAAATGTTACTATTTTGTTAAAGATTAACTTCTTTTGGTTGCAGATTAGGGTGGACCAAACAATTTTATTTAGAATTTGTATGGGGACACACCACAAATTTGTTCCAAACCAAAGAAAAATAAATCCACATTTTTGGCTTTAAAAAAAGTACTTTAACATGTATTTCCAGTAAGAAAAAAATACGGTTTTTGTAAATCTTATTCAAAATCCTCAATATTATCTTTATCGAGTTGAAACTCAACATTTCTCTTCACAATTAGCCATAGAATACGAATAAAATATGACTTTTCAAATACCAAGACTATAAGTCTGTCTTACAGGGTCACAAACAAACCCCATAAGTGAAAAAAAAATGGATTTTGCGAAGTTTGTCGCGGTAGTTATGACTGTCTTTACGGGTTTTTTAGGGAAATTTATTTCTGACACATGAAAGACCATCTCATACTGATGATTACATGTTCACATAACTTTTTTAAACAATTTATTATTGGTTTTAGCAATTTTCTTATAGAATGGATTTAGAAAGACGCGGTATTTCCAGAAATTTTCCATTTCTTGTCCAATGTTTAATTAGAGGGCAGTGATAGTTCATCAATGTTGACAATAGAGATTGTTTAAACAATCTATCATTAATGTTAATAATATAATATTAATTTCAATATAATATAATAATTAATCAATCACTTTTAGTCACATTTTCAATTAAGATAAGGTAACTGATTAATTAGAGTCTCGAAAGTTAATTGTTTAGACAATTTATCCTGATTGATAATAACATTATATTGGAATAATGCTAAAAATATGCGTTTCTTTCCAAATTTCTGACTTTTGGTCGAATTTTCATTTGGAGTGAAGTAATAATGACTTCAAGTTAACAACATAATTGTTTAAACAATTTATTATCATTGTTAATAATATTGTTGGAACAGGTATTGAATACCATTCCAAAAATCATTTTTGTTGTGGTTGACTTATTATTTGTTCATAAACAAAAAGCCAGAAATTTAAAAAAAAACCGCATCTTTCTAGCATTATTGAAACATAATATTAATTTACTTGACTCCAGTTAATTGTTTAGCTTATCCTCATTGAAAATTTGACTATAAGTGAATTTTTGTGTTTCAACTACAACTTTGTAGGATTTTTTCGAAGTGAATATTATTAACATTAATAGTAATAATTAATAACAATAATAACAATAACAATAATTATTAAAAATCACTCCTGCTAACATTGATAAACTATCACTTTCCTGTAATTTAAAATTGGACAACAAGTGGGACATTTTCTTTAAAACCGCGTGTTTTTAACTGAATTGTAGGAGAAAATTGCTAAAGAGAATAATAAATTCTAATGGGTGTCCCCATCAAAATTGAAAAAAAAAATTTCCCATGCATTTTGGGACAAACCTGTTGGAGACACATTTATGTCGTTGAAACTTGACATTTTTGGTTGAATTTTTTATTTAAATACATTTTTCGACTTACAATTGAAGTATTTGCTTCAACATTCATATTTGTAGGTTTTTTTTCTACTCTTCCATTACGAAAAAGTATTGTAGGACAATATATATAAATATATATAATACACCTATAATGATTTCTCTATCATGAATTTCCTTCACTTTTTTCGTCATTATACGAATCATGGGAATCATAGTAATAAAACTAATCGCCAAAAACTTATAAGAAATTGATTATCGAAACATCACTATATAATAGTAATAATAATAATAATTATTTTCCGATGATACTTTTTTGCAATGTTCTGGTTGAGAATTCATCTCTTTGTTTGAAAATTTAAACATTTGGTGTATAAATCATCTTCTTTCGTGTAAAATTCATCACGGGGACTTATTAGCGTCGACCTACTGTTTCCCATCTTCCAGGCTAGGAGAAACTGAAGGGTCTACCGCTGTACTCTTCAACGCAAGCGAATTGCTGTGGAGAACAGGGACTTCG
>CAKNXH010054947.1:62966-109434 GCA_932178445.1 Andricus quercusramuli | reverse complement strand
AAATGGTATCAATGCACTTATACGGTCAATTTGAAGCTGGAATGTAAGATTCGTGCCAATTCTAAATCGGATATTATTGAAGGTATCACCTTCAGTGAATAGAATTTTAAAAAAATTCAAAATCCATCGAGCGGACGGGGGTCAAATCGGATCCAAGGTGCCCCGGAAATGGTATCAATGCACTTATACGGTCAATTTGCAGCTGGAATGTAAAATTTGTGCCAATTCTAAATTGTATATTATTGAAGGTATCACCTTCAGTGAATAGAACTTGAAAAAAAATTCAAAATCCATCGAGCGGACGGGGGTCAAATCGGACCGAAGGTGCCCCGGAAATGGTATCAATGCACTTACACGGTAAATTTGAAGCTGGAATGTAAAATTCGTGCCAATTCTAAATTGGATATTATTGAAGGTATCAACTTTAGTGAATACACGGAGAGAAAAACGTAGGCATTAGCACGTGAACATTTGTCACGCATTAATTTCAAAAGTGCGAGCGAAATTTCCAAGAGCCTCCACGGACATTCTGGGTGAGTCTGCTTGCGATTTGCCTTTAGGCCACGTCTCCTGCGAAAATTTAGTGGTGCGAACGTGTCAACAGACAGAAGGCGTGGCCTAAAGGCAAATCGCAAGGAGACTCACCGAGAAAGTCCGTCGAGGCTCTTGGAAATAAAACAAGAGACGCCTGCGATATGCGCCTGATGAATAGTCCATGCGTTAATGCCTTGAACTCTCTTGCGCTAAAACCCGGATTTTTTTCTCCGTGTAGAATTTAAAAAAAATTCAAAATCCATCGAGCGGACGGGGGTCAAAAAGGACCAATGGTGCCCCGGAAATGGTATCAATAAACTTATACGGTCAATTTGAAGCTGGAATGTAAAAGTCGTGCCAATTCTAAATTGGATATTATTGAAGGTATCACCTTCAGTGAATAGGATTAAAAAAAAATTCAAAATCCATGGAGCGGACGGGGGTCAAATCGGACCAAAGGTGCCCGGGAAATGGTACCAATCTACGTATACGGTGGATTTGAAAATGGAATTTAAAATCTGTGCCAATTTTAAACTTGATGTTATTAGAGATATCACCCACAGTGAATAGAAACAAAAAAATTCAAAATTCACGGAGCGGACGGGGGTCAAATCAGACCAAAGATGCCCCGGAAATCGTATCAATCCACATATACGGTCAATTGGAAGCTGGAACTTAAAATTCGTGCCAACTTCAAACCAGATATTATTAAAGGTGTCACCTTCAGTAAATACAAAAATCGACCGCGAAACGCGAGATAAATATATTATCGAACGCGAAGCGTGAGATTCAATAGACGCGCTCCTAGCGCGTGATGAGAATGTGCAAACTTAATATTTACAGGAAACCGGAAGACATAAAAATCAATATTGACATATTGCCAACAAAGCCCCTCGACATAGCCTCGACTGCCAAAGTTTTTGCGTGCGCCTAGGTACCCAGTGGGCACAACCGTTAAAGAACGTTATTAGAACGGCTCAAGAGCGTTCTAAGTCAGTCCGAATAACGTTCCTTAAACATAAAATGTGCCAGAGACGTTTTAAGGACGTATTTGGAACATAAAACGTTTCCAGGACATTATTTGGTCTGACTTAGGACAGTTTTTAAAACGTTCAAATAACCTCTTTTGATTTGTACGTCCATTTACGAAATTTAAGAACGTAATTGGAACTTCCTAGAAACGTTCCTTGGACGTACAAATGAAAAGACGCCATTTGAACGTTTCAAAGACTGTCCTATGTCAGAGCAAATAATGTTTTGAAAACGTTTCATGTTCCATATACGTCCTCAAAACGTCTCTGGAACATTGTATACTTAAGGAACGCTATTTGGACTAACTTATGACGTTTTTGACCCGTTCCAATGATGTTTTTTAATATTTGTGCCCACTGTGATGACACGAGTGAATTCCACAAGAGCCAATATCGAGAAAACTAGGATCATTTGGACCTTTTCTTACACCGTTTTGCAGAAGTCTTATGCATTTTAAGTTGACATTAGGTCCATTCATAGATATTTGAAGAGTTTTATTTAGATCCCATTCAGCCAGTACTCATTTGAAACCCTTAAGAATATCTTCTGCTGTCTGGAAAAACTGACGTAACATATCTATATTCAACTTGCTCGACTGTAGAATCCCAAAAACGCAACATAATGTCCATTTGTTGTTTTTGTGCAAATTTGTTCATGGCTTCATGAAAGCCTATTACATATAATGGACAGGGCTTGACGACAGTTGCAAGATCTTTTGCAAAAAACGGACCTAGACCATAAACTGTAACATATAGTATTTTCGACTTTTGTAATTGCATTTTTTGTGCGATTTTGCTGTCTGCAAACATTAGTTCAAACATGCCAGTTGCACTTCCTGCGTGTCTTGAAGAGTTATGCGACATTATGGTATATAAACACCAAATTGTTTCGGCTGTCGTGACATCTTCCCCCGTCATGTATGATTCAGTGACCTCTTTTCGCGCGGGAGTAAGAGACATTGCTGTTCGCGATTCAGACAGAGTAACATTTTGTGAAGCATTTAATACAGCTGATGGTACGTGTTTTAATCCGTGTGTCTCTGGTGCACATGGTGTTACATCAATGATGGATCCGCACGTTTTCTTCAATGTAGACGAAGATGATGTAAACTGAATGGTTAGACTTTTTTGAATAGCATTAAAACGTTCTTTTTGCTTCTTTCCTTCGCTGTGACTTTGGAGGGCTTGTCTTCCCATACTAGAAATAACAAACTCCGTTCCGCATATTTTGCAAATTGCTGAATGAACGTCCTTTGGATGAGGTGTCACCCAAGAGAAACTTTCCTTCCATTTTGGTAAATATGAGGTCTTGCCACAAGTACTTCTTCCCGCCATCAGCAAAAGTACTCTAAATAAACAAAATAAATATAAAATAAGGATAATCACAGTTTGTCTGTTCAGAAATAAAAAGAATGATTTTTTCTTTGAAATTAACGTAGAAATACTTTCATTGCCTGTTACTACTGACTAAAAAATCAAGTAGAAAGTTTTAAAAAATTCTCTTGGTACTTTTTAAGACTTGAAAGCATCTATGAATTAAAATCTTAAAATATTATATTATGCACAATGGGATATCCGTTTTAGTTTTGTAACAAGATTGATGTTTTGCTATTATTCCTGACAAATTTTGGTAGGAAACAACAGATTTAGTCGGATTAAATACCTGAAAATATCTCACTGCCCAAAGAGATAAGAAAATTCGTAGATGTAATCAATCACACGTGGAACACGGGACGCATTCTGTCTTGCCCCTCCAATCTTCTTGTTCAGTTGATGCAAGCGTCTTTTGGTCTTTTTATCCATCGTCAATTTTAGCCTTTGATTTAAATCAGCCAAAGCTCTCGCAGCACCATAAACTGAGCAATTGTTAGTCCAAAAGTCGGACACTTGCGAGATATTTCCACGAAGGGAGGAATTCATTTCAGTCAGATCTTGGGGCTTAGGAGGAACTTGCATGTTAATGTTCCTCCTCGTCCAGAAATCGCGACCATCTCTCAGAAGGTGCCTGCTTTCCGCGCTTGTTCTTAGTGTCGCTTCCTCATATTCGTCTGCAGCATGATCAAGCAGCGGTTGGGGAAGCACTCCGCGTACATATCCATTTTTACAGAGTTGGGCACGTTGATTTCGCAATGATTGAATCGAAACGCGCTGAAGCTCTATGGGTTTCTGGCATCATAGGGTGCGCATACGTTCCATAAAGCCTCGGTGAGTAGGAATAATGCTGACATCGTAGCAGTCTAGCAAGTCATCCTTGAGTTGATTCGTCCACTCAATCTGAACGTTCCATCGGTTCGTCGTAGCGTTTCCATCTAAATTGTTTTCAGCACCCCAAACTCTAGGATGATCGGCATTGTTTGCCGACCCATCGTCGGGTGCTCTTGTGCGTTCGATCGTTTTGAACCGCACCTACAACTTTTTGGTGTTTTGATGGAGTCATTGTTGTTCCCACGAGCATCTAGGGAACGGGTTCGTCCATCCTTGTAGAGCCTTGCTTCCAAGGATGAGGCTGCATACTCTGAGAGGCCGCCCGGTATCCCAGAGCCACCGTTTGAGACACCTCACCCAGGTGCCATTCAGCTTTCGGCATGGTTGTCTCGAAGGGATAACCTCTAAGCGAAGGCGTAACAACCGTGCCGAAAGCTGAATGACACCTGGGTGAGGTGTCTCAAACGGTGACCCTGGGAAACCGGGCGACCTCTCAGAGTATGCAGCCTTATCCTTGCATGGGGGGCTCTTCAAGGATGGACGAAACCTTTTCCTTAGCTGCTCGTGGGAGCACCAGTGATAACACCAAACATAGTAGTAGTAGTAAGTGCGGTTCAAAGCAATCGAACGCGCAAGGCTCCCGACAATGGGTCGGACAACAATGCCGACTACTCTAGAGTGGGGGGAGCCAATCAAGATGGAATCAATGCGATTGACCGGCAGAATTGCATTACTTTTAAGCAAGAAACACCCAGAGCTCTCGCATTTTTCGACCAACCGCGAGCAGGCATCCAATAGAAGAAGAGCGATGCTTCAGGACCCGGAGAAACATCAACATTCAGGTTTCTCTCAAACCCAAAGATCTGGCTGAACTGAATGACGAGCTTCGTGGAGATTTTTCCGAAGAATCCGACCTCTGGACTATCAATTGTAGTGAGTATAATGCAGCGAAAGCTTTGGCAGATGCAAACCGTAAAACAAAACAAAAAACGATTGATCATGAGACCAAAAGACGAATGCATCAACTCAGCGCAAAGATAGGCTGGGCAAGGCAGTACACGTCCCGCATTCAGTGTGTGATTGACTACATAACATCTGGCAGGACTTTCACTGCCAAGGTTCGACAGTTCGCGCGTGAACTGCGGATCCATCATCAGGCACTCAGCAAGTAAAAGCTACGGACCATCAGGCAGCATATTGTTGACTGTCATTTCAGTCGACCAAAAATGGGTCCTTTATATTTATTTAAATTAGCCGCGTTAAAATTTATGTTTTAACCAGTGAATCTCAACGCCTGATGAGGTTGGCGAACTAATGCCAACAAAACGTCGCACACTTTATCAAACATATGAGTTTTTGACTCTTTTTTCCTTCATCCATCGAAATTTCTTCTTCAATCAAACTATGAAAGGCGAATTTTTGGTTTCTTCAAAGAATAAGAGTACTATATAACGCTAGGAGAAGTCTAGAGCGGAGAGAGACGTGGGTCAGAGAAAATCAACAGTTTTTGTCTGGCCCATCTCGACTCTTCTAAGACCCTCCACTTACTGTCGTCCATACACCTGCACCAGAGGAGGTCAATGCATTTTGGAGAGAAGTGTACGAAGTCCAGAATCCACTGAAAGAATACTCAAAGGATATAAATAGCTGACCCTAAGAACTACAGGCTGATAACTTATCTGAACACACTGTATAAGATCTTCACAGCTATCCTAAATGATAGGATTGTACGGACAATTGGACCTGTGTGGCGAGAGATGTACGAACAACATGGCTCAAATAAAGGCGTAGCAGGATGTCGGGAGAACCTGCTCATCAACAGATGTGTCTGTACAGACGCAGCATCCTATCAGGATTACCTATCGATGACTTGATTCACAACCGGAAAGCTTTTGATTCAACCTCCCATAGACTTATCATCTGTCTGTTGCAAATCTTAAAGGTTCATCCATACATCGTGAGGTGCATAGAAGGAGATTAATGCCGCTTTGGAAAACCAGATTTACTATCTCATCTGGAAACCATCGTGCGATCACTGATTATTAACAGTGTCACCTTTCAGAGGGGTGTGTTTCAGGGCACACCATGAGCCCTCTCTTCTTTTGCCTCATATTATTGACACTATCTCTCGCACTTCGCTATTCCGATGGGTACCTCTGGGGCAAACCTGGAAACTGAAACCATAAGGTCATATGTATTTCACATGGATGACCTTATGATCTATGCTAGAAATCAAGAGAAACTACATCTAGCTCTAAACATTGTCAAAGAGTACACTCTAGAGATTGGAATGGAGTTTGGGTAGCTGCAGAGCGTGTCATGCACACCCCGAGCATCTAGGACACATAATATCTAGTTGTCCAACTCATGCGGGAACGACCTACATCCAAAGGCACAATGCGGCGCTAATAGTGCTTTATTACCATCTCTGTAACTCTTGCGGCTTTATCCCAAATACCTCTCCGCTAAACGCTCCTAGAGAAATAGAGTCAATCGTCGAAAATGAGAAGTGCCGCATATACTAGAACTTCATATTCTCAATAATTGATTCTATTGCGCACTCGAGGCCTGACATAGTTCTCCTTGACTTCGAGAAACGAACCATGTTAGTTATAGAATTTTCGGTTATACCCGGAATATTCTGTTAAGCTAATTGTCCTGATCATCGGCGGTCTTGGAGGTGCCAAGGTTTCACTGGTTAATAGCCTGAAAAGCATCCCTGCGTGTCAACAAAATAGTGAGATACTTGCGGGGGAAATGCAGAAGGCGGTCGTCCTTGGGACGCTCCGTGTCCTTAGGGTGCACGAGACTTTTGCCGGATCATCGTATTGAATTTGTCGCAGACTGTAAACACGTATCTCACGGTTGTGATTTCATTTTCGGGTAGGGCGTCAGAAAAAAAACCCACAAAAGCTATAATGAAACTTCAAAAATAAACAAAAATAATGAGAAATTCAATAAAAGCCAGAATAGTAACACAGAAAATGATGAGAAAACTAATGAGCTTTTGAACAAGGATGAGGATAATTATATGGTTTCGATAGAAAATGAATCTGTTCATGAAAGTGAATCCACTTGTCTCTTGGAAAGAAGGAACAGTTGATGAGAATAATAATGGATTTAATGACAGTGTGGAACAAGGAGCAGTTGATCGGAATGTTGATAGAATTGACGAAAATGTGGAAAAAAGGAGTTTATGGAAATGATGATGGAATTAACGATCCTATGGAAGGAACAGTTGATGGAAACGATGATGGAATATACGATAATATGGAAGAACGATTAGTGAACGGGAATGATAATAATTCATTCAAATAGTTTTTGTTTTACTTTTCTCTAAACAGTATGCTATGATTGTACGTAATATTTCACTATTCAACATACTTCATTCAAAAATGTTTTAATTTTCTTCCTAAAGTGCATTAAAAATGTAATCGAAAACGACTTCTCGCACAACTTTTTAGCATCCTGTTTTCGCTCATTTTTTATTAAATACTCTATAACTGTATCGAATTTCATTTTTTTAGTTCAGTTTCCTATACTGGATAAGGTAAGGGTGTATTACGTTCTCGAATAACTAGACAAATATCGGGCAAAGACGGGTAAGATCTAATTTATTCGCGTTCGTTATAAAGGGAAAATTTCGGATTTAATCGGATGAGATCCGGATTAATCGCACATGGCCGAACACGACCGGGTAAAAATTGGACTGATCGCATCCGCCAGACCATATCATGCACGGTCATGACTGGACACAATTCGGATTCATCACATCCGACAAACCGTATAAAATACGGACATGCCCGCACATGAACGGATTAATCACGTCCTTCAGACCGTGCAAAACACAGACTCGACCGGACACAATCGGGATTCATCGCATTCGACAGACCGTACAAAGGACGGACTTGACTTGACACAATTCGGACTAATCGCATCCGCCAGGCCGTATACGTAACCCTGCTAAAAATTTCGGATAATTTTCGGATTCCGCAATTAAAAAATTATATATGACTCGGGGCACCAAAGATTTTCGGCCCGGCACTGGTCGTTTCTCACAAGTGTTAAAAATGTTCTTGGTTAGTATATAAGGACCGTTTTGACCGATATACTCAGTATGGGATATTCTTCGTTAGTGAAGTGCGTTATATATGTAGTAGTGTTAAGTTAAGTTATAGAAATAGATTCGTGTGCGTCAAATAAATGAAGAATGCATTTCTCGTGTATAAACTGCTTATATAACCTTGTTATATAACATTTAGGCGGTTCGTCAGATCGCATAAAAAACCGACATGATCGGATACAATCCGGTTTGATCGAATCTGTCAGACCGTACAACTTTCGGATTCTACAGGACAATATACTGCCGTCCTGATGAAGAAACGTAATGTCTACAGTTTAACAAAAGGCCTATTATTTACTTCTACGCCGCAACACGAAGGTGACCCTTATCTCAAACTGGAGTTGTACAGTTTCTTCATCAGGACGGCAATATACAGATTTATTATTTTTTTCGTTCTACTTCATCCGGAAAATTTTTAAATACACCGGATAGAATCCGGGGGACAAAAACGGGATCACTTTTCGAACAATTTCAGACAAATTTCAGATTCCGGAATTTGTCCGGAATTTTTAGCAGGGTGAGCACTACTTTAGCTCGGAATTGGATACCTGCTTCATCTTTTAATGATGATTTCGATTTTATGGGACCTTTTTTCCTTGTGTCGAAAAATTTCAATGTTGATGGTTATCCAGTTCTGTACTGCCACCCTTCTACTACGATGACAAATTGTATTTTCAAGTTGAAACACCTTCAAATATTCCGTTTGTGTAATTTTAAATGTTTTGAAAAATTGTTTAGTAAGATTTGACTTAGTTTGAAAATCATGTAGGAATATTTGAAGTTTTGAAGCTTAAAAATCTAAAAGGAAATGTGCTTGAAGTTCTTAACGTACAAATGAACGACATTTTTTATTCATTGCTTTGTAATCTAGATATAATGCAAATATATAATGGTTCATTACATTAAAAATAATGCAGTTATAAAAGAAACTACTGTTCCGTAGGAAGCCACTATCAGGCTGTCGATATAGTCTCAGAATCCCGAGACGATACAAGCGATGTATCGGTTCTCCGATAGCAAAACGAATTGAGACAAAACCGCGAGACTGGAATCTCAGAAACTGATAACGACACAGAAAAAACGGAAGATAAACTTTACATCGATTTCCGACGAAAGTTTCACTGCAACAAAAATTAACCTGGTCGAATAAACTTTACATGAAATTCAGATCATTTCGTGTTTTTAAACCATCTCGGAATAATTTGGCAGTTGTTTGGCAGTACAGAAAAGCGTCTTCTGCTATGTAGTTCACAGCAGTGCAAAGAACAGTGTGAAGTATGGATGGAATTGGTCTGGATATGAGGACACGAGATTTTTAAAAACATTGCACTTATTACCATTCCATTTTTAAAATAATTGCACTTATCGCGGACGAATGGTTATATATTTTATATGACTGTCAATAAATAAGCACTCGACAACATTCTAAAAATTCGCCATATTTACTATGATCTTAACCATAATCAAAGATATTATAAACGTAGATGCGGTGCGGGCTTAGTTACCCGCGATAAATATAGACGGCGCGTCCGGCGAAAATTGTCAGTTCCCCTCTACCCACCACTACTCCCCGATAGCACCTATCGATATAGTTCGCCAAGAGCCACTTGGAGCGCTGTAAGCAACTCTCATGACACTCGTCGATAACTTTAGCTCGGATAAGAACCATTCAAATTGAAAATAGAGGTTAAGACGGCCGTTCCATCCAAGCCAGATTAGGTTTCGCATTTGCAAAAAAATTTAATTAGTTGAATAGAATTTCAATATCACATTCATAAAAAATATCATGATCCATACAATCTATTTTAAAATAAAACTGTGAACTATTATAATTTATACAGCTTACTCGAAATATTTACGTACGTTATATGGTATAAAATTTAAAATACAAATAATATATATTATTCAAACTATATTTTTGAACTTTTTTCAGAACTTTCAAATAGGTTTTAAAATTATTCTCATTTTTTCGTAAGATTTGTGTAAGATTCTGCAAAAAAATTGCCTCAAAATCTACGATATTTTCACAATTTTATAAATCTTTTATATTTAAGATGCAATAATCAAATATTTTTATCACAGAAATTTTGTTAAATGTTTAATTTCATTCAAATTATCGTTCGAATTGAAAATAACAATAATTGTATAAAAATAAATTAATAATTTGATTTTTGAGAACGTTGTTTGTAATTAAAAAAAAACAGTGCACATTTTCAAACAAAATTCTTTATCAAGAAATATATTTTTTCAATTATTGTTATTTTAAATTCAAACAATAATTTTTGAAATTTTAAAGTTTAAACGTTAAAAAAGTTTTTTCTTTGATATAAATATTTTATTGTTTTCTTTTAAAAATAGTTGTTAACAAACCATTTGTTTATTGTTTAAATTGGGGAATTTTCTAGTTTGGATCTTTTATAATTCGGAAATTTTCTGTCGGGAATTTTTAAATTTGGTAATATTAGAATTATCGAGAATTTTCCGAAGGGATTGAAAAGTCCCGAAAAATAAAATTCCCGACACTGTAAAATTCGCAAATTGCGAAATTCCCAAATAATAAAATTCACGAAATAATAAAAGTGCCGAAATATAAAACTCCCGAATTAAAAAATTCACGAATAATAAAATTCCTGGCAGAAAATTGCCGAATTATAAAAAATCGAAACTAGAAAATTCCTGTATTTAAATAGTTTAAAAAATTGTTGTTCATTATATATTATTTATTTATTGAAAATACAATCATAAAATACTTTGATCAAAAAAACGTTTTTAACGTTTTAAATTTAAAAAAATTCTTGTTTGAATTTAAAATAATAATGATTAAAAAAATGGATGAAAAATTTTGTTTGAAATTTTTAATTTAAAAACAAATAATAAATTAAATAAGTTCCTATATAAATCGGTGCTGAATTGAATCCTGCAAAGTTTGTTTGAAAAATGTTATTAGGTTCGAAGAAAATGTAGGAAGAATTTTTTTTCTTTCGAAGCGCACGTGTTTTTTATATTGTTTTTTGATACAATTTTTGAACAATTATTGTTCTTGTGAATTCAGGCATTTTCTTTAATAACAATATTTGATTATTGTATTTTTAATAAGTAAATAATATTTATTGAGAAAAAAATTGTTCTTCATGATTTAATTCGGGGATCCTCTAATTCGGGAATTTTTTACTTTGGATATTTTCTGTCGGAAATTTTCCAATTCGGTAATATTATAAACTGTTCGACAATATTATAATTTCGGAAATTTTATTATTCGAAAATTTTCCCATTCGGCAATTTAATAGTGTCGGAGATTTCATTTTTCGGGACTTTTCAGTCATCCTTTTCGGAATTTTTTTAGTTGTCCCATATTTTATACCTTCTCGTAAAATTATGTAATTTAAAAAAATTAAAAGTCAAAATTTAATTTCGAAATCATCAAAAGTATCCATTTTCTTTTAAATTATTTTTTATTATTTAAAGTTTATTTTTTTATTTTATTTTTATTTTTTATTTATTTTTTTTATTCTTATTTATATTCTTAAAAATCTTTTCAAATTATTTTTTACATTTTTTCGGAACTTTTAAATATATTTTAAAATGATTTCCATATTTCCTAAACTTGTTGTAAAATCCTGCAAAACAAATTGCCTCAAAAATTTCCAGATTTTTTTTCAATTTTGTAAATCTTTTTAAATGTTTTGAAATATCTTTAAACTTACTTTTTCGAAATAAAAAATCATTAAAAATATTCCCAGAAATATTAAAACAAACTTTGTTTGGAAATCTTTCAACATTCTTGAGAAGCTCCTAATTTTTTTTCGAAACATTTAAAAACCTCCAACTTATTCGCATTTTTTCTAAATTATTAATCGTTGTTCAACTGTTATTTACGAATCAAAATTCAACACTTTCACCTTTAAATTTCAAGCTTAAAAATTAGAAAAATTATAATCGTAACTTTCAAAGTTTAAATGACGATGCGTTTGAAGTCGCCTTCAGCGCACGTCATCGATAAGTATTATATTTATTAAAAGTTTTTAATGTTGCAAGAAAAACTATTGCGATTACTCTGTGACCTTTTAACTCAAAATTTCACGTAGAATCCGAATTTCAACAAGTGAAATGTTAACCTTTCTTTTTTGATGAGTTTTTCTTGCATGATACGGAGAGGATACGATGTGGATACTATAAGGATACGCTGTAGCGTATCCGCTCCGTTCGTTCGGTCCGCCAGGGAGTTCCCAAACAGTTTATGATATTAGAGAAATTGAAAATTGCCAAATTATAAAATATACGAACTGGAAAATTCTTGCATTATAAAACTCCCGAAACAATAAAAAAATTGTTTTCCATTCAATATTATTTATTTCTTAAAAATACAATAATCAAATGTTTTTATAAAAAAAAAAATATTTTTCTTCTTCAAAGTTTCTAAAATTATTGTATGAATTTAAAATAACAATATTTGAAGACAATTTTCATCCAGAAATATATATTTTTTTCAATTATTGTTATTTCAAAGTTAAACCATGATTTTAGAAACTTTAAACATTAAAAATTTTTTTTTCTTGATAAAAATATTTCATGATTATATTTGTTTAAATTCTAATTCTCGAACCTGTGATAACTTTAGTACATCGTCAACACTACTTTTTGTTTAGAATTTCGTTGAATATGAATTATGTACTTTCATTCAATATATGGTGTGCATAATTATTCTTTCGAATATTTTCATCTCAAAAAAACTTCTGCTAACTTGAATAAAGAGACTCTAATTACCATATAAGTGTTATTTAATTGCACTTATTTGTTCATTTTATTTTGTGAACAAAATTTGTATTTATAATTTATTTTTAAATATCTGTCTTATTGCTGTATGATTTCTCGTAATTTGAAAGAATTTTCGAACCGATTTGAATATTTTAATTTGGTTAAACTTTTAAATTAGGCATGAAGATCCTGCATTTCAATTTGGTTATAGATTTCAAAACATAGTGACATTTCATTAATAAAACCATTTTTGATACTGAAATCGAGATTGAAACTTGAAATAAACTTTTACATGAGGATTGATTTTTAATTAATTAATATTTAAACTTACACAGTGTCTTGTCTCGATATTCAGGACGACTAGTCCAATATTTTTCTTAAGCTTAGCTAGTCATCCCGAACTTTCGGGACGACCGCAGTCCATCATCTTTTCTAACTCTCCCAATTTTTCGGGGTGACTAGATGCAGCCTTACACTTAAATTTATGCTGAAATAAATTAAGGATGCAACTTATTTATCATATTAGAAATCTTATTGATGTTTCCAGTTGGTTTCCGACATCTGTATCCAAACTAACCCCGAATCAATCTGAACAAATCCGAAAAAAGTTTTACGTTTCGTTCGATCGAAATCGGTCAAAAATTGATCTGGTTCAATTCGAACCAAATTTTCAATCCAAATGAATCGGAATCAATCCGAGTTCGGATTAAATTGGATTCATTCAGATTGAAAATCGGTTTGTCAATCCGAGTTCGGATTCATTCTGATTGCAATTTGGTTCGGACTGTTTCGGAATGGAAGTTCGTATCGAGTCGCGTTAATTTTTAACCAATTTGGATCGAACGAAATTGAGAACTTTTTTTTGGATTGGATCTAATACAGATTTTGGATTGTTTCGTTTATGAATTCCTACCCAAGACTTTCGGGTGCATGTCTTACTGCAGATTCAAAATCGAGTAGTTAATTTCTGTTAGCCTCAAGAGCAGCAAATTCTGTCAGCCCAATGGCGGCACCCTGGCGGACCGGCCGAACGCAAACATTACGCTACAGCGTAACGGTAAAGTAATGGTAAAGTAATGCTAAAGTAATATGGCATTATAATTAATAAAGGAAACAAAATTAATATGTAAATTGTTGCAATTATAATAAAACGTTAAAATTTACATTAAATGGTCATGCCGTAATTGCAACAAGTTGCTTTCTCAGCGTTAAAAAATAAAAAAACAAAGTGGCTGTCATTCAAGTCGGGTTCCTGCAGACTGGCAACCCACTTAAAGCCACGTTAGCGGGTTGCCAATATGCAGGGGCCCGACTGCAATGACGGTCACTATGTTTTTTTATTTTTTAATGCTGCAAAAGCAACTTGTTGCAATTGCGGCATGACCGTTGAACGAAAATTTCAACGTTTTATTATAATTGCAACAGTTTACATATTAATTTTGTTTCCTTTATTAATTAGAATGCCATATTACTTTACCATTACTTTAGCATTACTTTACCGTTACGCTGTAGCGTAATGTTTGCGTTCGGCCGGTCCGCCAGGGCAAATACCTAGATCCGCCATTGAATGAATGTTCCAACTTCAAATATAATTCGATTCCTAATTTTTGGTTTTGTTTCTAACCTACAGGAAGCATATATAAAGTATAATTATTTTTAAAATAACAATTAGGTAAGTAAAAAGTTGTTCTAAATCTAGTGTCCTGATTTATAGCTTTTCAAGTTTTCACGTATACTTTGCCGTTCTTCCATTGCTGTGAAGCACTGCGAAGGACGTAGCAGACGACAGCTTTTATTCCATCGTAAGATAAACTTTCGCCAAATATCATGTAATCTTTAACAGCTGAACATTTTACATGCAACAAAATTTATCTTCAGTTTTTTCTGTGGAGACGAGGAAAAACCGGGATTTTTCGATACGATATCGAGACAGTCTCGTATCGAACAGCATCATTACTTGAACGGCATCGTTACTTGTCTGTGAAGTGCGAATAAATTAGAGCTGTCGTAAGATGATTGTAGGGCTAATTATTAAACTTTTCTGAACAAATCAAATTTGAGCTTCCAAATATTGTATTTTTATGTCGCTAATTGGAAAATTAAAATATTTCTAATGCATTATTTTGGCCGGCTTTTAGACAAAAGATTTCTGGTGGGAAGATTAAAGTGAGCTGGCGTCCTAGAGATTTCCGTTGAATGGTTAAATCGTAGTCGTTCGCACATATGGTAGTCAACATTCAAACATGCAAGAAAAGCCCAAGACGAGGCCCCGACATTTTCGAGCCAGATCTGAGACAAGAAATTCAAGACGACAGGTAGGGTAACAGCACCAGTGGTAGGCACTGGCACCAGCTATTGGCATTCCCTCTGATTTGCTGGAAATAATAGGAAAATGCAAATATTTCTCATATTTCACTCACATAGGCGTAATTTGAACGGATTACGTTCAACAATTGCATTTTCCTATTGTTCAAAGCAAATTAGAGGGGCTTCCAGCGAATGGTATTGATGCCAACCTTTGATGCTTTTACTGTATGTTTCGTTTTGTGTTGTCGTTTTGTTATATTTGACTTTAATCGGTTGATTAATTTTAATATACATATACATTTAAAATTTATCAAAAGAAATAATTTCAACTGCATAAGCTTTCAATAAATAATAATATATCAACATCTTGCGTATTTAAATATTTCAAACAATTTCATTGCTTTTTTATTTCAGGAAGATAATCACACACATGAAGCTGTTTTGAAGATACATGCATCTGCGCTCGATCAGGATCATCAGCATGAAGCTTTCAACAGTAGTTTACCAAAGAATAGTAGGTCTAGTTATTATTTATCGAAACATAATAGCATAAATGATTGCTTTAAAACGTATATAAAGTTTTTCAAAACGAACCAAAGTAATAGAGGGCACTTTCTTGCAAAAAGATTTCGTGAAAAAATGGTCTTTTCATTCCAGTTAAACCCGTTCTTGTTTCGTTGTTGGCAATGAACAAAACCCTAAAAATTAACTAACTAACTAACTCACTGTCATTTTAAAATTTCTATTGCTTTCCTTAATTCTTATTACATAAATAATGCATACATTTTCTTATCAAAATAAAATTGTTAAAAATGTCCTAATGGTTTTGATTTTAATAATATAATTGAGATAGAAAAGTTGTACTTATCATTAAAAAGGTTTTAGCTGCATTAATGTTTGTGTTATGTGTTATAAATAGTACAATATAAATGAAACTAATCTCCTTACTAATATGTCTAAGTTTTCCTACCTCTGATATAATATATATGAAGCACAATTATAAGCACAACAGATTTTCTAATGGTAGAATATGTAGGTCAAGGGAACAATCATCGAGTACGCTCCTATTGTCAATTTCGAAGTTTAAATTGTTCCTGTGTTCACTATTTTTTTGTTTAGTTTTAATTTTTTATAGTTTCATAGTTATAATTAAGATCTCACAGTGTTCTTGAAGGTGAAAGAAGTTTGACTAAAATGGATCCAAAATCGGGTTTCATAGGAAGTTTCTTCATCATTTATAGGTTCAAAATCTGAAAGAATCAAAACCCCAGCTGATCCTTTTCGCGTGATATCGACATTTTATCAATTTGAATGATGGAAAAGTGAGATTGGTCTTAGTGAGAAAATTCTTCATGTTCAAACGATAGGAAATGGTGAATAAGAACCACTTTCAGCTCAACCCAGGACCAACGACGAGGACGTACTGGTTATATACCCAATTTCATTTATGTTTTGTTTTTAGATATTTTTCAGTCTTTTCTCAATTCGTCAATATTTCTGTATAATTTCTAAGAATTTTGTACTCAGATATGGAGTGATGAAAAATCGGTCACTGCTTTGAGTAGTCTTGATGAATAAGATTCATCATTTAAGGAATTTTTTTTATAACGATCCCAGAACTTCAAGAACTCTCGGTGAACTGATTCTCCACTTTGCTCCGACCAAAGTCCTAAGCCATTGTTATTGTCGATATATTTTAAACTCTCTTCAACACGTGCAAGAATAACTGTACTATGATAGTTTTACTGTATTTTTTGTTTCTTCCTGTGTAACAAAATTTATCGTAATCGTTTCTCAGATCACCATATGTATTCAATTTCATGTGATTCCATTCGTGAGGTAACATGCGTACTTGCATGGGCATCACTCAACTGATTCTCATCATTTTGTATGCTTCTCATATCTCTTAGTGAAATAAAACAGTATAGGCAAGGAAATGTTCATGTTGCAGTTTGTTGGTCATTTACTATGAAAAGCTTGAAATCCGCAACAAATTTGAACGGAATATTATTAATATTCGTTAGTTCAAATAACAGTTTGACATTTTCATAAGTCTCTTTTATGTGAAAAACTGTGCATAGTAATATTAATCTATGTACGCTAGGTAACTTATATCCCTTTTGCTCATACTGTCACCCTCAGAATAGTTTTCGTCTTCCAGAAAAATCATCCATATTTTCCAAACATGAATCATTAGAATCATCATTATCATCAGCGTGGTCTATGACACTGTCGAATGCAGGTGAAATTTCACTTTTGTAATATCTCCGTAATGAAGGTTGTCATCTCCAACACTCACGGCCGCTGTGCAAGGATAACAGCGGTAAAGACAAACTGCAAACTACACCATGCTCCTAAATTTGTACCTACAACATCATCGCAAATGATTTCAAACATCATATTAAAATAACTTATAACATCCTTATCTCATCAGTCACTTGACTTAGTCCGTGGCTATGACGAAGGACCGGGTTCACCCGAGAAAAAGTTTAAACAAAAAAAATAATAATCATTTTATTTTGTTTGTATTTTGTTAGTTCTTAAAAAATAAAAAAAATTTCAGAAACACTGATATAGAAAAAATTAGTTTTTGCGAAGATACTAGTTAAATAGGTCATAATGGGCCGAATCCCATGCATTTGGTCAATTGTTTTCCCCTCAGCACTCAGGGAAGTGATGTTAACTGGTGTTTGAAGAGAAAATTCCTGATTCTATATCTGATTTCAAGATGGAACGAAAATTTAGCACGAAATTCAGAAAGGTCAATGAATTGTATTATTTTTATTGTGATTATAAGATTTCAAATATTAAAAAATCGATATCTCGCGAAAAGGATCAGCTGGGATTTTTATTCTTTCAGATTTTGAACCTATAAATGATGTAGAAACTTCCTACGAAACCCGATTTTGGATCCATTTTAGTCAAACTTCTTTCACCTTCAAGAACACTTCGCGAAGGTCAGCCCAGACTACCGAGCATGGCTATGATTTTCATAGCATTTTTTTTCAAATAAAAATTTTATCTTTTAGAAACCTGGAAATGGCTTCATTTCACAGACTGGAGTGAATGGTCAGTGTGTAATCGACTTTGCATACAGAATCGCGTAAGGAAATGTCGACCAAAACAAACGTGTGGAACTATTGTGATACGAGTAAGTTTTTACGATTCTATTATAATATTGAGCCTTATTGAAAAAATCCTACCATTAATTGCAGCACTTGGTAACTTTTTGGTAATTGTGATGTTTTCACATGGCGCTTAAAAGTGAATATTAAAAAAATCCTTGGCAGAAACAGTTCTCTGCAATTTCTCTCAAAATTTCGTATAAATTTATCTGCAAAATCCTACAGTCTAATCGGCCTTACTGCTAAAATTAGAACACTTCATGGAAAGATGCAGAGGAACTTTGCAGTTACCTTTATTACAGCATTTTAATTCTTTTGAAGATAATCAGGCACAGAATGCATTATGAGAGTTTTATTTTCATGAAATTAATTTTTTTCCCACGTTTTAAAACATTTTTAAACGTTCTGAATGTTGCAAATAATTTCTATAAAAATATACCTCCCCCCCCCCCCCCCGAAATTAAAATTTATTGAGGAGGTGGCCAACGATTTTTTTAGTGTATGGCTTAAAATACTACAATGCTATCGCTAAAACATATTGAGAAAAAAAGCTGAAAAGCTCTTCTGAATCCAAATTGGTTCAAGCATATCTTTACGAAGTTCGATTATGCTTTTGTACTGTATGCATATCGATATCTCTGTGACTTTAGGCTATAAATTACAAAGCAACGATTTGCTTCCAAACATGTGCGCTGTGTGCTGAATATGAGAAGTCAGGAAGAGATGTCCCCTTGCATTTATTTTAATTATTGGTCGTGTACACTACCGTCGAAAATTGTGCGCGATAGGGCATTTTTTTAAAAACAGTTGGAAAGTTCATAAAATCCCACGACCTAGGAAAATTTTTTCAAAAGCCTGAAAATTATACGACACTGATCCTGAAATCTTATCTTTAATTTAAGCCAAGAAAACTTGAAAAATCTTCGAGGGTGCCCGAGATATGATTAAAAATGTTCAATCGTATCTGAGCTCAATTTTAATCGACGATCACGGTTCTCGGCCGGTCTGCTGCTCGTCTCCTTTGTTGAGGCAAGACCGAATAGGCCACGCACTACGGTGGCGCCTCTTATACTTTTGGTTCTCTTCATTAGTAATTTTTATTTCAAATTATGGTGAATGAAAAAAAAATTTAGTTATTTGTGATTGTTAACAATTATTTGAATCGAATATTATGTCCATATTAAAGAATAGGACAATGTCCACTTAGGCGCCACCTCTGTGCGTGGCCTATTCGGTCCTGCCTCAACGAAGGAGGCGCGTAGAAGACCAGCCGAAAACCGTGATCCTCGATTAAAATTGAGCTCAGATACGATTGAACATTTTTAATCATTTCTCGGGCAACCATAAAGATATTTTAAGTTTTCTTGGCTTGAATTAAAGATAAGATTTCAGGCTCGATGTCGTATAATTTTCAAGTTTTTGAAAAAGTTTTCGTAGGTCGTGCTAAAAGTTGAGTTTCAGGTAGAAAATTTGAGAAAACCTTGAATTTTTTTTTGAACTTCTCAAGTGCTGTACTATTTTCAGAAGGTCAAAAAAGATTTGTTGGGTACCAATAGACGTGGAATTTCATTAGCTTTCCAACTGTCTTTTTAAAAATGGCCTAACTCTTTTTTTCGCCGAAACATCTTGGTTCGAAGTCAGCAATGCTTTTTCATAGCGCTCACACGAGTCGTGCGCACAATTTCGGACGATAGTGTAGATTCCAAATAGAAGCTATAACAGATTTAGTTTTCCTGTTCGGTTGAATTTGGAACTTCCAGCAGACATTTGGATTGAAAGTGATAGGCGTGAATCTGGATTCAGAGGGATATATAAAAAGATATATAGGGATAGGCAGGGATATAGAAGTGATGATTGAAAGGGATATGAGTAGAGTAATACTGACAAAGAGGTGGAATAGTTATTTGTCATACAAGTGCGAAAACCGTCGATTGTCAATGAGTGCGAAGATCTGAAGGCCAATTCTGTAATCAAACTAGTAGAAATTTCCCTCGAGTACGTATATTACACTATATTTTTTGCATGATTTTTGATAAAATATGCCGAATCTGTATGCTTCAAATTTTCTGCTACTAGGCGTTAGGAACCGCTTGTTAAATAGTATATTATGCACATTGGATGAAAGCAGACGTTTTTGTCGAGCGTGTTGTTTGCGGAATGAGTTGTAGCGTCAAGGGGCCTGCCGTAGCGGAGCAATTCCATCTTAAATCATCTTGAGAATTTCATCGACCTTTAGTAAATTCGATGATTTTTGGAAAATTGAAAAAACTCAGGAAATATTAAAAATTGAAAATTTTGGTCCTTCTTCACCTTTCATAACTTTGGTGATTTTAATGCTATTAAGGCGCATTGGGACTTCCGTTTCCGGCATGAATGTGTTAGGTAGCTTTAATTGTATGATGCTAATTGTAGTGAATTTGCAGTGGAAATTGAAGTGAGTTGATGGAAGAAGGGTTTCAGAGGGTATCTTGAGTAAGAGTTTGTATGTTTAAAAGATGCAAAGTGAATAGCTGTGTGAAATTTTGAGAGATTGAGGTAGGCTAAGTGGTTTGTTCGGAGTGAATGGCAGAGTGGGGAGCTAGGTGCATCCGAGTAGCGGCGACAGGTAGGGATAGGGAGAGAGAAGCACGAAAGAAGGTACTGTCGCAGGGTGCGATAGCGCCGTGGACAGAAGCCGCAAGTTACGTTTTAATGGATTTAGACGAGGAAGTGTTCTGTACGTTGAAAAGCGAGACAAAAGGTTGGGGACAATATAGAATAACGGTAGAAAGGGAGAGATTGAGGGCGGACAATTTTGGCTCAATCAAACCATTCATAAATAGGAAGAGGGATGAGGTGGATAGAGGAAGTAGCGAAGATAAGATAGAAGTAGGATCCACCATAAAAACCCGAAAATGTTCAGAACATCACCGGGAATAGATCAAAATGAATTGGGGGAGAGAGAGAAGGGGACAGACGAAGACAAAGATGAATATAGAGCGCCGATAGAAGTTGAAAAGCTAAAGTTAGGAGAATTGCGTGAAATGATGATATACATACGTAATACATATGAAAGGAAAAAGGGTGGGAAAGAGTGAGGGAAAGGTACCAAGATGTTACTAATGGCAAGTTCACAATGCAAAGAGGAAGAATAAAAAAGGCAGAGCAGTGGGAGGAATAGTTATTGGAGTAAGAAACAAATGTATAACGGGAAAGGATAAGGAATAGAGCAAAGAACAAAAAGAAAGATTAATAGTAGAAGAGGTAAAGAAGGAAGGAGAGATGTGGAAGATAGTGGGAGTTTATGTGAAAGGTGACATGCAGGAGAAATCAGAGTGCATGAAAGAAGTGATGGAAGAAAATAAAGAGATAAGGCTTATAATTGGAGAAGATTTGAATGCAAGAACAAGAGAAAGAGGAGCAAGGGAATAGGGAGGACAGCGAGAAAGAAAATTCAGAGACAGGATACTGAATGCGAAGGGGAACATTTTTTTGAAAAGCTTGGAGGAGTCAGGGTGGTTTATTTCGAACGAAAATATAGAGGGAGATCAGGAAAGGAAAATACACGCTCAGGAGGAGAAAGGGGAGCAATAATTGATTATGTGGTAGTGGACGATGAGGTAAGAAAGAAAGTTGAGAAACTAGAGGCAGGGGATTATATAGATTTGGGCAACTTTTCCATAATAGTGACATTAGAGGGAGAAAAGATTAATAACAATATGGATGCAAAGGAGGCCAAGGTAACAAGAGCAGGAAAAAAGGATTAGTCAAGGGATGGAAAATAAAAGTTTAAAGAGAAGGTCAGAAATATCAAAACGGGAAAGGGAAATGTAGACGCGGTGATGGAAATAATGATGGGAGAAATAAAAATAGGATTAGAGTGCACACGCAAAAAAGAAGTAAGTAAGGAAGGGAATAGAAGTGAATGGGATGTGGAATGTAAAGAGCAAAAGAAGAGGGTCAGAAGGGAATTAAGAAATTGGAGAAAAGGAAAAAGTAGTGGATTGCCAGGAGCGATAGAGAGAAAAATTAGGAAAAGAGGAAAATATGGTAGAGAAAGAGGTGAGGAAGAGGACATATCAAGGGCAGAAATAGTCAAGGTGTTAGGACTAGTGAATGATGGAAAGGCACCTGGTATAGATGAGATTCCAAATGAAGTTCGGAAATATAGTGGGACAGAACTAGACGAATGGGCATGGATAATGTGTAATAGAGTATGGAGAGGAGAGGGATAGCCAGAGTTGTGTAATGCAGAAGTAGTGTTACTCATAGTGAAAAAAGGCAAAGGGGAGAAGGTTAAAGATTATAGAGGTGTGACGCTGATGCCAACATTGTATACAATATATTCAACTGTTTTTTGGAGAGATTGAACAAATAAGTTGAGGAAAAGAAGACAACATATATATTCTGAATTATCTGATAAATAAAAGGATTAAAGGGAGAAAGGGGCAGTGATAGCAATATTCGTGGACTTAAAGGCGGCATTCGATTCCTTGAACCAAGTCGAGATAGAAAAAGTTATCGTGAAAACGGGGATACGAAAGAGCTCAATAAAGAGATTATCGGAAATTTTCAGAGAGACAAAAAGCAAGGTAATCGTAAGAGAGCATGTAGGAGATAGTTTCTGGTTAGTCAAAGGATTAAGGCAAGGATGTCCTCTGAGCCGATTCTTATTTAATAAATTAATCTCAGACTCAGAAAGAAGAAATGAAACGAAAGGGAGACGAAAAGATATACATATACACTGTCATACACGGCCGATATAGTGTTAATGGCAGAGGATGAAGAAGGGATGACGGGCTGAATTACAGGATTGGAGAAATACTTACATGGGAAAAAGTTGAATTCAAATGTAGAAAAGACAAAGATAATGAGGTTTAGGGAGGAAGGATGCGAATAAATGAAGGTCATAGAGCTCATATGGAAGAAGGGATGAAAAGAGCGGCAGGGATAATGAAACAGATGTGGGAACTAGCAAAAAGAAGGTTAAAAAAATATTGGAGAAGGAGAATGTGGTTATTTGATACGCTGGTATGACCGGGATTAGGTGATGGAGTGGAGATATGGGTATAGAAGGAAGGAAAAGAGATTGCGAGTTCACAGGAAAGGTATATAAGGTGAATGCTAGGAGAGACTGTAGGACGCCTGGATGTATGGTGAGAGAAGAAGCGCAAAGGGATCAATTAAGGACTAGAGCGGGTAAGAGGGCATGGTAAGATCGGCGATGATCACCAGCCCGTGGCAGTTGTTGGCAAATAATTGTAGTGGGAGACCTCTTTAGGCTTTGGTTGTCCAGTGGACGGGTTGGTAGTTCCACCAGGGATTGAGGTATCCGGGGAAGGCTATCCTCCAGGAAGTAGCCGAGTTGGACGATATCAGTGGCATCATTGAAGTTTTGCCTTACGGTAACAATTCTGTTATACCTCCTTCCCCGCGAAGGTTCGGGTTTATACCCGCCAATTGTCTAGGTTCTTTGTCTAGTTCTAGACGATTTGGAAGTCGATATGTGTGTCCAGTTCCCAAGTGCGATTGGTTGTTTTCCTTTTATAGTTAACTTTTCTTGTAATAATATCCCGTACGTTTTTCCGTCATTGTCTAGAGTTGAGTAGTTCTTTCTGTACCTGAAGCGTCTGCCGTTGCAAAAAAGTCGTGCATAATGTAAATTGGCTTGGATATGAGTTTGCCACAACATTGGCATTTAAAAGTCTTTAAGTTATCCCTAAGATTGTTTCGAAAAGATGCGATGCTTTCGATGATTTTTCTGTTGATGTTGTCCTCCATGTTTCTCGGTACCTGTAACGTATTTTGAAAAAAAACGAAATTTGTGGCGTGGAGTCGTAATTGAGTTAACAAGAGGTTTTTGCTATGCGTAGTTGTTTATTAACCCTTAATAGGAAGAAGTGTTTTCTTTCTGTTCTAATATTTAATGTTGGCACAAAAGAAATTGTATTTTTGCTTTAATATTTTAATCATGACAATTAGGAGAAGATTAGCAAAGTCTGACCTTCGTTTATAGTTTTTTTTAACGTGTAGTGTAAAAGGAGTGTGTGTTTTATTTAGCCTTTTATCATTTTTGATTTCTTCTGTTTTCGAAAATGAATGCCTTAGCTTCTTGCTTTCTTCTTCCTCTATCTATGCGCCACTCCTCTTCAGTGTTTCTTTCTTCTTTAGTTTTTTAGGCTTTTTTCTGATTTCCTCTTCTGTACGTTTTCTTTTGATTTCCTTTATTATTTATAAAACGGTTGCCCAGGAGCGATCTTTCTTCTGCTCACGTCTTTTTTCTCGTATTTTTTAGCCTCTTTTTCTTGTTCTGTCAATTCTGAGAGTCTTTCTTTAAATTCATTGTGAAAATTAATGCTTTAGTGGTAGGCTTTTTGTTCGAATTCTAGCGTCAGTTAACAGATCTTTTCGCTTAACACATTGTTGATGTTTTTCTCGATTTTTGGTTTTATTTTTTCAGATATTCCATATCCTTCGCTGTAGTTGTGTCCCAATTTGTAAGGTTGGTTTGTCTCACCCCCGAGAGCTCCTTCTTTCTCCGGTCTCCTCTCCTCCCACATGTCCCTCTTCTTGTGTTATACGGGTCTCGCTGTTGGTTTCATTTCTGAGAAGCCTTCTGATGTGGCGGTGGCGGGCGAACTTACCTGCCTTTTCATCTGCTTTGCTTGACAGTTTGATTACCCTTTTTGAAACCCTATCTCCTATTTTAAACTCTACCGGTCTTCTTCTTGAATTGTAACTGTTAGCTTGTCTCTTATTTGCCAGCTCTAAATTTTTCTGGACCTAGATTTAAGAACGCATAGGTAAATTGTGCTGTCGAGTTGTTACTAGTATTTATTGCGAACTGTAAGTCGTCTATATGCTTATCCCAGGTAAAATAGTCATTATCAATATGAGTCTTAATTACTTGTTTGATTTTCTGTTGTATCGCTCGTTTGAGTTTCCTTGGGGATAATATTTTGGCGTTTTCCTGTGCCTAATACCAAATTTTTCGGTTAAATTTCTTAAAGTTTTGTTGAGCGATTCCGTACTATTCACGATGTGGAGAATCCTCGGTGTGTCCCAACGCGAAATGACACGTTTGTGGAATTCTGACTCTATTGTGATCCCATTAGCCTTCTTTAATTGGGCTTACTTCGACCCATTTTGCAAAAATATCTAGAAAAAACTAATAAATATTGGGTTTCTCTCTTTTTTGAAATCGGTGATTTCAATTTTTCCCATCAACCCTAATTTCGCTTGGTTGCTCGGCTTGGTTCTCTGACAGATGTTGCAATTTTTTATGTATTTGATTATTTCCGACTACATTCCTGGCAAGAAATAGTACACTCAAACTCCAAAGATACGAGCTCCAGAGATACGAGCGCTCCACAGATACGAGAGTCTCGACTCCAAAGATGCGAGCGGAATTTTTTTCCCTTTACCCCCACCATTTTCGAGAGTGAGGCGCGCGCGAGTGCGCGCTGCTTTGAATTCGACGTTTGTTCACTACGGATTGCATACACGCGCATGCGCGTAGTAGGCCTGTGCGCGTTCTCACTCATTACCCCCGAAATCTAAACGTTGCAAGAGTGGGAGCCCCTTTGACGCTCGTATCTTTGGAGTTCCCGATTCCCGAACTTCTCGTATCTTTGGAGTTCGAGTGTACTCAGATATTCTCGCGTGTATTTTTGGGAACCTAAATTTCCTGCTTGTACGTCATCGTGATTTTCTGTTAAAACCTGTGTTCGTAATGTTTTGGTTACTTCGAGTTTCCATGGGTTAGAGTCCTGGGTGGGGATGCTCTCTGGAGGTTGGAACGCTTGTGGGGATGCGTATTAAGCTTGGGATATCCTTCGTAGGATTTGTTGTAGGAATTTGGGAATGTTTAGCTTTTAGGAATTGGTTGAGATTGGTAGGTTCTGAAGGAATTTCGCTATCTTGTAACCTTGAACTAATTTTGTTTACGTTCACTAGTATTTTGAGGTTGATACTACCTCCGAACTTCGTTTTCCTATCTGAATTTCTATTTTCTTCTTTTTTCATCAGCGATTCGTCCCTAATATTCTCATTTATTCTTTCCTTACTTTCTTTTACTTTGATTTCAGGTTTAGTTTTTTTTTCTCTTCCGTTATTGGGAGGGGTAGTGAATGTGGGAACGCTTCCATAGGACAGCAGGTGGGGGGACTCCCTGGCAATCACCAAGTTTCTAAATCATAGCTTAGGGTCATCCGTCGGACTTTTAGCATGTCTGTACCAAGCATGCCTACAGATTTTTATTTTGGGACTAACCTGAACATGAAGTGTTTCGCTTTTTTATCAATTATAATTTGAATTACTATTTGTCCAATTATATCGACCGTTTCTCCGTTCGCGACCATTTATTTTCGCAAAACAGGTTTAAAAATGGTATATTTGGAAGCCTGAATTTTTTCCAGCAATTCCTTGCCAGCGTACGAATGCGTGGCACATGTATCTACCAAAACATAAAATAATTCATTTTCGAATTTTGTCATCAAATGAAGACGTGTTTTTGTTATTCCATCTTTATCCGAATTTAGAACTTCTGGTGTTTCAATATTAGGTTGTATTATTTTTGTTCCTAATACCCGCCCCTCCAGTATCCCTGATTATATGGCAAGGCGGTCAATAGATCAACACCATAGAAGTGCCTAAGATGGTAATATAACACTTTTAGAGCCGCATTGTGCCTCTCTATGTACCCGTAGCATGCATATTTTGAGCATCCATTGAGAACACGTCCAAGTGTTTCTGGCTGTTGCTTGCACGCTCGGCTGTTGGTATCGCCTACAGGTACATTCATTATGCGCTTGCGGAAAACCAAGGTGTCTATAACGCCGTCTTGACAGACAAAAAGAAATCTCTCAGTCTCCGATTTTATTCCAACAGACTTGAGAAACATGTTGGACAGACCCATAGAGAGCTCTTCTCTACGTATAATGCCGTAGAAATTACCTTGAAGTTGCTGAAATCAAATGGGAGGCCAAGCTCCTCTGCGGCCCTATCTGCGGCATGGTATAGAAACGCCGCAGCATTGACGACTTCATGTTGATGTACGAGTCGCATAAGAGAATCTATGCTATTTAGAACTGAGCAGGCTGTAGCCGGGACCGTTCTGCGATGAAGACACTCCAAGCTTAGCAAGCCTTTACCCCTTTTATCTCAAGGGAGGTATATTCGAGGTAAGGAAAATCGAGGATGATGACTTCGATGAAGTGTCATCATCTTGCGTGTGCTTCCGTCAAGTTGCTTCAATTCATTATCGTTCCATTTTACTGCACCAAATGTGTAGAGCAGTATAGGAATGGCCAGCATATTGATCACCTGGATCTTATTCTTTCCAGATAATTCGGAAGCCCAAATTTTTCTTAGAATTTGGCGATACCTTTTTCCAAGGGCCATTTTTAACACACGCACATTTTGGGTTTGCGCTTGCGGTATTCCAAGATATGTATATGCTTCTCCAGTACCAAGATGTTGAATGGTATTTGCGCCTATGAGTTGAACATCCTGATCGTCACGCGATGATGTAGTTTCTAGTCTTCCTTGGTGTAGGTGGACGCAGGGACACTTGTCCAGTCCGAAGCTCATGCCGCTCGCTTAAGAGTCTCTATTTACCGCCTCCACCAGGAAGTTAAGTTCCTGTTTCGAGGAAGCAAAGAGTTCAAGGTCCTTCATGCATAAAAGGTGGTTGACCTTATATTCTCTTCTACTCGGCGGGCCACATAGGTATCCAGAGCTTTTACCTTGGGGCACAATAGATAGAGGCAAGAGGGAAATGCAGAAAAGTATCGGACTTAGAGAGTCTCCCCGAAAGACCCCCCTCTTATATGTGGTATAGCTTCTAATCATTTGTCTTTTGTCATGCATCTCACTGTTTTTGGATTCACCTCCAGGCACTCAAGAAGTTCGATAAGTAGCTCATGTTTCGTGTTATCGGATCAATCCAAGACATAGACTTGCATCCATGTTGTTCAACTTTTGCACTGGTGCTTATACACACACGGTGTTTATACAAGCTATGGGCCTATAGTTCTTTGGACGGGTTGTTCTCCGTCTAAGAAACTAGTATATAAACAAGCTAGATGCTGATGCGTAGAAGTAAACTTCTTCCACCAAAAGTTGTGAATTTTATCTGGCCCTGGCGCTGAAAAGTTCATAGTTCTAGCAATAACTTTCTCCACTTCTTAAGCAGTAATTAGTGGACACTCTTCCTCTGGACCTTGTAACCTTTGGATTTGGCAAAAGTTACGGAAGAGTGATATATCTGAAGCGTCTTCATTCAGCTGATAAATATCTCCATATACTTGTTCCCAGAAGACTTGAATCTCTTCTCGACTAGACAGGTTTTTAACGGCACGTGACGGTTTATTGAACAGACGGGAAGAATGAGTAGAAAAGGTGGAATTTTCCTGAATCCACTTTACTCGCCGTTCAAGGCGCTGTTTCTGTTGAACGAGATCTTATTTTTTGCGTCCAGTGCTGCTTTATCGTCATCAGCTTACACTTGTGCAGCGTGTGATTTGCTTTCCTTTCGAGCAAGTGCCCTAACTTTTGGAGTGAATTTTTTATTTCATGTTATGTAGCTAATCACGCACTGAATATTTGATATATGCCATCTCGCCGTTTCAATTTTGAACTGAAGCTGTACAATACGCTCGCGAGTCTTACTCAGACGTACTGAAATATCGTTAGGGGAAAGTTGCCTGAGACGAGCCCCCTTCCATATTTTCCGAAAATTTTCGATTTTAAGGAACTTTGGAAGCAAACGCGGTTATTGGCATCATAGTTTGATGTTTTCTTTACAAAGTTCACACACATAAAAGTTCAAAAAATGTTTAAAAGGCAATGAACTTCGATGTTGAAAAAAATATGTCTTTGTCTCGTCTTAGGCAACCCGGTATCCTAAGACGGGCCCCGTTTTAAAATAAAAAAAGCTATGTAATTAAACACTGGATATTGATGAATTTTATTTGCAGCGTATTGTTTAAACATAATCTTCACGTTTATGACATATTAGTTACGTAAAATACATTATGAAACGTAAAATAAGCGTTGAATAAGGTCTAACAGAAAATAAGTGAAAAAAAAGTTGAAGGACTAAATATTTATGAAAAGTTATAAAATTTCAAATATTATTCATCTCAGATCCAAAATTTACTGATGTAAATCGAAAAAGCAACATAGTTTAAAAATTTTCTCATTCATGATGTAAAAGCAATAAACAGGTTAGGTTAGTTTCGCTTTTACCTACATTTCCCTAGCCTAACCGGGGCTCGTCTTAGGAATTTCGCACGATCACAATTTTTTAAATATTTTAATTAAACAGCATAAGAATTAATAAAACGTAAGTATCAGTTGCAAAGTTTACAAAATTATCTATCAAACAAAAACATAACTTACTCCTTCAAATCATTAGAAGTTATTAAATCACAACTTCTTAAACAGGTAAAAGTTCGTTCTCTAACGTACGAAAATCATTTTTCCTTTCTGTGTTTGTTAATTTACTTCCAGTGCAGGAGAAAACATCTTCAAAATAACCAGAATTTTGCTGAACACGTATTCGCATGCGTGAGTGATGACTATAATGCTTTCGTACAAAAATATTCAGGGTGTCCCGTCTTAGGAGGGGGCTCGTCTTAGGCAACTTTCCCCTATTTCTATTGTCGCTAAGCTGGGTACCGCCTTTTCGTAAACTGCACAGTCCAGAATCCAGAGATTAACATCTTTGGGGAGAAAATCGGGGAGAGCAGTATTAGCTTCAGTTAATTTGTCCATCCTGAGAAAGACTTTTTGGTGGATAGATCACCTACTTCTCATGTTGGCATTATCGGCTATCTGCAAAGGTGGTCTTGCTGGACCGGGTGGAATGTTTCCTGGAGGAGGTTGCTCTTCTTATTGTTGGTGAAGAGCTTCATATCCGTTTTTTCGCAAAAAGGATACAAACTCTGAAGAGTTTGTGAACATATTCCGGGTGCACATTGACCCAACGGTCATGTAACCTCTGCATGAATCCTCTTCGCGCCGATCGATGTTCTCGCGTTTGTCCGGGGCCATTGCCTGGTCGTCGCCTCGGTTCGGTCCTATTGTCACTCCCAACTGAACCATGGCCTCCATCCGAGAAAGGCCTATTGAGGGTGGCACTGCGCGATACTGGTGTCGTAACCGCATAATTCGTTGCATTGGAAATTTTGGGGCTATATATCTTATAAAAGCGATAGGCTTAGAGAAAGGGGTGGCGGGTCGGTTATTCTAATCGAAAAGGGTCTCCGACTTAGAAATCTGGACTTGGGTGGTTTTTTTTGTGGACTTTGATGCTGTGGGCATTGCTCTCATTCCTTTCACGGGTTCTATTGCTGTGCTTCCGGCTCATTGTCCTCCGTTTAATGATACCAAGTATGACGTTTGGCCTGAGTTGATCAATTGTGCAGATGAAGTTGATCATATCCTTCCATTAATTGAATAATTACAATTGAAAGGGGTTTGGGGATAGGCAAGAGGAAGGAGGAGGGTGAAGTCTGAAGGAATATCTGTCTAACCAATCGAGAGAAGAAAAGGTGGTTTGTAAAGGAATTGACCAGGAGGTTAAAAGATTTCTCAGATTCCAAAAGTTTTGTACTTTCAAGGATTTTAGGGAAATCTTAATTCTTGCACTGGCATGCCCAAGGTCTGGCTTACTGCTCGCTCCTTAACTTGGAAATCCAATGCATGAAATACCGTTGTGATTACAGATCAGAACTCTCCTGGACTACAAAAACTTCAGGGTGATCTTGTTTCTTCAGATATTTCTTCTTTGGAAATACCTTTAGATGTTCTTTTTGATGAATTTGACCCTATGGACACGCCATTTTCGAAGGATAAGTTCGAAGTTGCTCTCAATGCTCTTAATGCAAATACTTTCCCGTGGTTGGATGGGATCTACTGCGAGATCATAAGGGGCTTCTCATCATGCGTTCTGGATTTCATTCATCTCTTATTTAATGAAACGTTCCTAACTTCTATATTTCCGGGTTTTTGGACAGCAACTTTAGTGGTTTTTATTCCCGAACCTGCCGGGAAAGGTTCTGGCTAAATTTCTCTTAGTGCCTGTATGGGGAATCTTTTTGAGAGATTGGTCCAAAGGCGACTGGATTTGCTGGCTGAAAAAAGAACTAGATTTCTGGGTTCCAGTATGGCTTTCGGAAAGGCAGATCGGCTCTTAATTGCAGAACCTACCTTAGCTCTTATTATTAGAGGGACATTCAACGCCGTCAATCCTGGAGTGTTCATTGCGAATCTTAGAGATCAGGGCGTGACGGCTGAAATTCTTAACTTTGTTGCTTTTCTTACTGCTAAGACGAAGCTCTTCTTCTCCTCTGATATCAAGAATCAGAGGATTTCTAGATGGTGGTTCAACAGCGGGGGGGGGGGGGGGGGGGAGTATCTACCTTCCTGTTCATCCTCGATCTTGGAAGGCTTGAGAATTGTCTCCCCCGGGGGAGAAGGCTTCACACTATGCGGATGATTTGCCGCTATTACTCAAGAATCAAGATATCAAAACATCCTTGGACCATCTCTGGAGACCGCTTGCTGTGCTCTCGCTCTTTCTGGCTTAAGACTCTGGGTCTCTTCATATCGCTCCCAAAATTTTAACTTTGTGTTTTTACCGGAATTGATGTAAATCTTGAGCAGATTACACTTGTAATTGATGGGCAAATAATAAATTATCAATATACGCTATTATGACTGAATATTCGCTCAACATGGGTTCCTCACATCAAATATATTGTGAGAAGTGCGCTTTAAGCAAATAATATTTTGCGAGTTATTGCCGAAGTCTCGTGGGGTCCTGACCCATCCATCTTTAGAAATGGTATGCCTAATGATAGGCCTAATTACATCTTATGATTTTATATGGAGAGCCTTCAAGGTGTGTCGCGATTTTTGAAGCCTGCCTATTCTGAAAGTGAATGGAAGGATCTCATATTTGAGGTTAAAATTGACTTTGACTCGGGTATAATCTTTAGGGACTCAAGTCGCCCGGCCATGACTTTCGAGGGCTTCTTCTCAATGTCATATCCAGAGTCAACATAGATTTTCACAGGTGGTTCAAATGATAAATCCACTGAAAGAGCTGATTGCGGTTTCTATATCCTGGAGCCGGACTTCAGATATGATCTTCCTTTGCATCGATGCACGTCGGTTTGCCCACATTTGTACGGGTGTGCACTTCCAGGAAATGAGAAGGAATCTTCTGGTTGACTGCAAGTGTCGTACCGAGTTCAGAGATCTTGAACATTTGATCGCTCTCTCGCGAGCGTTCCTTAAACAAGTCAAACTATATGACTTGGTATTTGAACCAGATGTGGAAACCGTAAGCAAAATTAGGGGGTTCTTTAAGAGGGGAAATGTTATTTTATAATTTTTTAAACAAAGTAGTTAGACCGTGGGAGGATGGTCTGGTGGTAGCGTGGGCGGCGGCTCTTGTCTTGCTCCCTCTCCACGCCGTTGGAGGTGGCACGACGTGAACCTTCGTTGGGGCTCGGCAGGACTGAAAGGAAAGTACTCACAGTATTGATTTATAAATGTGAACTTTCTACGAGAAGATTACAATCTAGAATTTTGGGTGTTTAGTTCTGGCCGTTTGCTGAATAGCAATAAGCCACAATCAAGAAGAAGAAGAAGTAGTTTGCATTCTCTCTCGCCAAAGATGGTAGATCACGGATATCACAAGTGTGCGGATCAGTCTTCTCTATGTATCTGTAGGTTATGTTAAATTAAAAATACACAAGGAGGACCATTGCGTAAACTCGGGATATCTGCGATCGACCATCACTGTCCCTACATTTTTTCTCGTGTCATAAAGAATATTTTCTATTCAAATATTTTATTGAAGAAAGCCATAACAATGTGAAGAAGAAAAAGTAAACAAATTTCATATATATCTAATGCTCTTTAGGAGGAGCGTGATTGTGACCATGAGAGACAAATCTGGAGCAGGCGTTGCAAGCTTCGTCAAAAGCGAGGCCGTAGAAAGTCACAACGCTTTCACATTATACAGGTAATAAAATTTTGCATCTGTATATAATTTAAATTAAGGCAAATACTTTATCGTCTGCGAAGATAGCGACGTAACTCCCATGAGAGACACTTTACAGGAGGGGCGATTGAAGAAACATTCCAATGCAGGACCTTCATATGGGGGCCTCACTTTACAGTTTAATAACAATTCAAATTTTGCAGATAACAGAATAATTTTATTACAATCTGCCCTTACGGAATTTTCCGTAAAACGAAGATTTCCGTTCGGGGCTAGTGTTACGAAAAATTCCGTTATAATATAGTCCTAGCGCTATACTTCACCAGGTTATTCTTATGAAAAAATCTGTAATATTGGTCATTGTTTTTTTTTTGTTATGGAAGAGCAACCCAGAAACCATCGATTGGTATAAAAAACTAAATATCGATTTTTTGGGAGTTACGTTCCTTTTTTCGCAGACGATCGCACACACACACACTTTCTAAGTCACTTTTATTCAAAACGTAAAATGCAGAATTTTTATAAATATAATTTTTTTTAAATAACATGAAAATAGCCTTTATTTAATGAGGAAAATTTAAATACAGTGATGTCTTGGTGAAAGCAGACTCAATATAATAATTTGGTTTTTGGGGGCGATACAATTCTTGATCACTCGGTCTCTTCCAAATCCGAAGAATCACTGAAAATCCTCACATTACTACTGTTTATATGTCCGCTTTGGCACTTTTTTCCTACAATTTTCTAAGTTATTTCTGTACCTGCATATGGAATATTGACATCAATAGGTGAAAACTGAGTAATATTGTATTTTTAGTATTTTTAAAATGACATTTGTGAATTTAGTTCTATTATTAGGATAATATGTGCATTCAGTCTATCGAAAAGAGATTTACTTTAGAAGTTAGAAGGTTGTGCTGTAATTGCACTAAGTTTATTTTTTAGCGTTAGAAATGCGACTTGAAGCGCATCTACTCAGATCTACTTACATGCGCTTAAAGTCCCCTTTAACAGACTTCAATGATAGCCACTGTTTTTTTTATTTCTGACGCTAAAGAAAATTCTTGCAATTCTGGCATTACCTTCTAACGAAAATTTTAACGTACAATTATAATTGCAACAATTTAGAATATTTTTTTGTTTCTTTTATTCATTATAATTCGAGATTACTTTAAGATTACTTTAGGGTTACTTTATGGTAACGCTGTAGCGTAACCCTTGCGTTCAGCGGGTCCGCCAGGGCAGTTATACAAAGTTATTGCTACCGCAATACATTATGAATTAGAGAGTGCAATACTATAGATGAGGGCTCGCCAGAATGCAGTCTTTGACTGACAAGACTGACAGTGTCAGTAACGAAGATTAGGTCAAATAGACCCCAATAAATTTTCGTCGAACTTGTCCTTCGACTGGTCCCTAATCCTTCACGGTAAATTACAGTTTGAAAAATGTATTGCGGACTCAAGTAGAAAAAAATCAGACCCTTCGGTGTGAACAATGAGCCGCAACGAACCGTGACCGTAAAGACCGTAACCCTTTCCAGGGTTCCTGGAAACCGAAGAAAAAAATGACAGAAAAACTTTCTGTCCAAAGTTCTGTTCCGACAAAGATAGAAAGAGAATTCATAGCGGATTGGTGAGTCGATGTTTCTAGCGAAGAGTGTAGCGTGTTCCTATCGCCTCGCACATTATACTTTGTTGTCTCATTGACGCTCGTTAGAACAAAAATGCAGTAGATTTCGTGCGTACCTTCACCGACTCTAAACGCGATTTTGCATTTTTCCATGGAGACAGTGAAATCACGCCATTTATGATTTTGTTCTGAAAAGTATCGTTGGTGACTCCTGTAAACTGACGGCTTTTCTTTTTGAAACTCGCGCCATGTTTTTGTAACTCGTCTCCGGCTCGGGCGCCTCCGGTTCGTTACAAAAACACTGCGCTCGTTTCAAAAAGGCAGTCAGTCCACACTAGTCACGAAACGCTTTTACTTTATCAGTACACTTATCTTGTTTCTGAATTGGAATATTAATAGCATTTTCTCAAAACTGCTTACACTTAATTATTGCAAACTTAGCACTTTCATGAATGATTTTTTTCTTTTCCGAACATCTCAGCTCGTAAAGAAGGTATCGTAAGACTTGTCGTTTTAATGGTAATTTACATCCAAGAAGATCCTCTTCGATGTGTCCAATAAGGTATATTTCGCTTCTGGAACGTTTCATCGCCATCATTTTAACACTTTCGTTGACTTTATTTGCACATCACAATTACATATAGAGTATAAACTAATAAGTTTACTTCTCAACACTATGGTAGCTGAAGTAGCACTGAAGAATTTTTACTTATCAGAGTCAGCACCAGATTATACTAATTATGCCAATAAGCAGAAATTTGTAATTGAAGAAAAGTCCGAATCCAGACAATGGTAGGATTAACCGTCACAACAGGTGTCCGCCCACCATTGACTATTTCTGAGTTTCATGAACAGGACCGCTGCACTCTCTGACTACCCAGAGTCGCTCAGGTTCTCAACTTCTAAAGAAAAAGAAGTAGGGTTGTATTACGCTTAGGAATAATTTGACTCCTGGGTGGGTATGAAATTCGAAAATTCGCTTTTTCTGGCACACCCTAATATATATATATATATAGTTAAAAGTTTGTCATAAGGACAACCGCAGGATTTCGCCGGGAGCGGGTGCTAATCTGAAAAATTGCACCCGCTCCCAGCGAAATCGCGGTAAAATTTCAGCTGTAACCACGTCTCACGACCGTGAGATGGGTGGTTACAGTCTGCGCGAATTCAATACGATGATCCGGCGAAAGTCTCGTGTACCCTGAGGACACGGAGCGACCCAAGGACGACCGCCTTCTGCATTCTCCCTGCAAGTGCCTCAGCATTTTGTTGACACGCAGGGATGCTTTTCAGGCTATTAACAAGTGAAACCTTGGCAACTCCAAGAGCGCCGAAAATTCGATAACGAACATGGTTCGTTTGTCGAAGTCAAGAAGAACCATGTCAGGCCTCGAGTGCGCAACAGAAACAATTGTCCAGAATATGAAGTTCCAATATATGCGGCACTTCTCATTTTCGACAATTGACTCTATTTCTCTAGGGGCGTTCAGCGGAGAGGTATTTGGGCTAATGCCGTAAGAGTGACAGAGATGGTAATAAAGCATTCTCAGTGCCTCATTGTGCCTTTGGATGTAGGTTGTTCCCGCATGAGCTGGACAACTAGATAGTATGTGTCCTAGATGCTCGGGGTGTTCATGACACGCTCTGCAGCTATCATGGGGAATATCTTGGCTCAAAATGTGGCGACGGTATGCTAGAGTGGAAATGACACCATCTTGGCATGCCAAAATGAAGCCCTCTGTGCCCGACTTCAATCCGGGTGATCTAAGGAAAGCAAACGTCAGCTCATACGACATCGACTGATCTTCCACATTTCTGTGGAAGATGCCGTGCATCTTCTTGTCGAGGAGCTCTTCGCGGAAGTTTTTCTCCTGTGCTTTCTTAATCCGGGCCTTCAGGAGTGAGTATTTAATATGGATAAGATTTGATGCATTTCGCTCACCCCTGATATTGAAGTCAATGCCGAGTGTTTCAGCAGCCTCTTTTGCTGCTTTGTAAAGCAACGCCCCTTTGCCTACTTCTTCGTGTTTTCTAACCATTTGAAGAAGAGGATCTTGTCCATTTGCGACAATATGTGCTGTACCCAGAATAATCCTGTTGTGAAGACATTCAAGATTCAGTATTCCACGACCACCTTGACGGCGTGAGATGTAAAGTCGTGGAACAGAAGACTTAAGGTTCATGCTTTTGTTCATATGTACAACCTTTCGCGTCCCGAGATCAAGGCATCTGAGCTCTTCCCTCGTCCATGGTACCACTCCAAATGCATAGAGTACTACCGGGATGGCAAGCATGTTCGTCGCAGACACTTTATTTCTCGCTGGAAGTTCGGAAGGCCAAATCCGTCGGATGAGACGTTTGTATCTGCATCGGAGACTATCTTTCATAGATGTCACCTCCTAAATGCGACCGTGTCGCACGCCCAGTTATTCATAGGTCTCTCCAGCGCCAAGGTGTCGTATAGCGCTTCTGTCAACGAGCTCAGGGTACATATTTTTGAAAAAAGGGATGAGCAACCACCGTAGGGTCCCACTTATGGCCACGTCTCATAACCGTGAGATGGGTGGTCACAGGGCACGACGAAACCACATCGACAGGCCGGCGGAACCCTCGTGTGTCTTGAGGAGACAAAGCGACCCAAGGTCCAAGCGACCCAAGAAAGCGATGCTTTCTGCATCCATCCCGCAAGTGCCTTGGCATATTTTTGGCACGCGGGTATGGCTTCAAGGTTACGAACCAGTGATAGTTTCGCACCTCCGAGAGCACCTATCTCAAGGACAATTACTCGTACCAAATATTTTGGGTAAAGTCGTTGCGGTTGTCTTTTAAGGTTTAGATACCTCTCCTCCTTTTCTTTATCATTTTCAGTGATTTTGTATTCGAACGGAGCCGAGTATTGGATCACGAATATAGTTAGTTTCTCGAAGTCTTTGAGAACGATGTCAGGCCTCGAGTGTACAACAGAGACCGCTGTCCGAAAATCGTAGTTCCAGAAAATTTGGCACTTCTTGTTTCGGACATGTGACTCTATATCATCGCGACCAGCATCGTAAGAGCGACAAAGATGGTAATAAAGCACTCTTAGGGCCGCATTATTTCTATAGATATACGTCGTTCCTGCGTAGGTCGGACAACCCAATAGTATGTGTTCTAGTTACTCAGCGTGTGCATGACAAGCTATGCACCTATCACTGGGAACTTCTTGACATAAAATGCGGTCACGGTATGCTAAAGTGAAAGTGATACCGTCCTGGCATGCGAAAATAAAACCCTCTGTACCGGAATTGAGTCTTGATGATTTGAGGAAAGCAAAAGTTTGCATCGAGATGGAGTAATGCACTTTCCTCACTTCTGATGTTACAATTCAGGCCATGGGTCTGGGCCGCCCATTCCGCGGCTTTGTAAAGGAACGCGGTTAGTACTTGGATGGATGACCATTCGGGAATAATACTACTACGTGCTGTTGGCGTCGTGGGTGTGGTGAGCCCACACTTGTAGTTCTTTACTACAAGAAACTATCCACCTAGAAACACTACCCGAATCGGGTAGTGTCACGCCTACCCCGAAAGGGAAATGGCTTAATGGTATACATACATACATACATTATTATTATTTCTTCAGTTCCATCTCTATCACTCTTACGGAATTAGCCCAAACACCTCTCCGCTAAACGCTCCTAGAGAAATAGGGTCAATTGTCGAAAATAAGAAGTGCCGCATATACTGGAACTTCATATTCTCGACAATATTTCCTGTTGCGCACGAGACTTTTGCCGGATAATCGTATTGAATTCGTCGCAGACTGTAACCACCTATCTGACGGTCGTGAGACGAGGTTACAGCTGAAATTTTACCGCGATTTTGCTGTGAGCGGGTGCAATTTTTCAGAATAGCACCCGCTCCCGGCGTAATCCTGCGGTTGTCCCTGTGTATACTCTGTTCCTCAAAGGGATAATTAGCTGACGGTATTTTCTGGGTATAAATTCCAATACAATAAAGAGAATTGGTGAATTGGGTGGGGGGGTGGGGACTAGGCTTTTCAGATGAGCACCTTAAATTGTCGTTTGCCATCTCTTTTGTGACATTATTAAGGAACTTGTTAGTTTAACTTATCATTTCCAAATAGAATCCTAAAGAAGCAGAACCTAGACAAGGCAAGAAGCAAGGAAATAAAGGATTTAGAGGTCAAACTGCCAGCCACTATGGAAAATGGAGCAAATGGTCACCATGCACAAGATCCTGTACAACTCAAAGACATAGGTAGTTTTCAAAAGTCTTAATTGCTAATTATTATTCACATACTCTTATCAATTTTGTGATAGTAAACCCTAAACTTTCCAAGTCTTGTTGATCCTCATGATATCTGTCAAAAACCTTGAAGGCTTATATAACTTATTATTAACATTATGGATATAAATCATGAAGACGGTATTGAAATCCAAGCCTTTTTACGTTCGGGATTGAATGATGTAATCGACGATTGAGAAAAAAATGAAAATATTTCTTTCTTCATTTCTCTAACAATCTTCCACACGTTATTCGCTTATACATTCAAACAATTATGCATCTTTTCGGGGGCTCACCGTTACCCTCATCAGGTATATTATATAGAAAGGAACATATAAACTAATAAAAGTTTGATCTTATATACTAATAGTTGTAACATATTCGGAATAATTTCATGAGTTTAGAAAAATGGCTTGCCAGAATGGTAAAAAACGCAATTTGTTCATGTTTTATAAATCATGTAATAGAAGAATTAATAATGGTAAATTTATTAAATCATATCATCACCATGTATGTATTGGTATACATATGTTGGTGTCTGCATGAAAATAGGCGTCTTATGGTCGGTATGAACTTACGCATTGAATTACATATATACATGGATCAATTCCCGGCATTTTCAGGGAGTAAAAAAACTCTTGAAGTAAAATAACGAATTTCCGGGTCATTTTCAAAATTGGATCTTACAGAAAGCCGCTTTTCGAGAAAAACGTATCTAAACTTGGAGAGTGTCAACACAGCGCACATGTTTTTAATTTTTCTGCTAACATGAAATGTACCCATATAAGGTTGATTTCGTGACTCGACTATAGCGTCAATAGATTCAGTATAGGTCCTAGCATCATCCCCCACTCAAATCTGGAAATAATAAGTTTAACGACTTAGAATAATGCGACAATCTGTTTTAACGTTGACTAACAAAGACGCGAACAAGTTGTGGAACTCTTTCGAGAGGACATAGGGCGACAAACAGAGAGGTGCATTGTTCCGCAGGTAACTATCAAGTAATTTTCATGACTACTGTTTTTTTTTCATCCCAAGGAGGAGGGGGTTCTGTCAATTATGTATCCTTTTTTGTGCAAAATTTGTATTGCAGTAAAGTTTACATTCATATTGAAGCCGATTGCCATATTTTTCATAAAATTGAATTAGGGAGGGGATGAAAGTCCCACAAAAGTCGATTTAAAAAACCAGAAGGACAAGGTTCAAGTAAATTGATGTCTAGTGGATTACTCGATATGCAAAGGTAGGAGAGCAGTTACTGCAGAAGATATATAGCAAGAAATTTTGCTATATATGTAAATACTCCTAGCAACCTTTTATCTTCCTACCACATTATGATAATTTGATGTTTCCATATTTGTAGTTCCTTCGACTCTACTATTATCTACTTCGATGGCGTTTCGAGTAAAAATATAACCCAGAAATCTCACACTAGTGACCACTAATTCTCATTTTTGAAAGTTAAGTTTCGCTATATTTTCACGAGCCTTAGCTTTCAATCAACTATGTGAATTTGAAGATTTTCATCTTCATCTTTTATTTTGCAGCTTACCTTGATTTTTTCTAATACCGGAATTTTTGAGCCTGAATAGTTTTCTAATTTTTCCTTTGTTGGACTTGTCTGTATTTGCGAACCTACTTTTACATAATCATTTACGCGCCTGTGTCTAGTTTAAATTTTAGACTTTTAGTAGTGTATTACAGAGATACATTTTCTAACCAATCATTATCTTGATTTTCGCCTACATTTATTTCGTCCAAAAAAAAAGGATTGATTGTACTTACAGTGTATCGAAGTCTTCACTTTTGGTCACTTCTCAGCATCTCGCTGTTCGGCTTCGTTTCGACAATTCTCGTTCTGCCTTTTATTCTAAGGTTCCATTGCATTTTTTGATTACCTTTGTAGATGCTTTGCTCGGGTTAACCGTTGTACCCGCCACCTTTTGAATTGGAACAAGGATTAATGACATTAACTTCCGTTTGGTTTTGATGGCCATTTATCTTCAGCGTTTCAACCTACTTTGTTGCCAATTATGTTCTTCGGCATATGCGTATGCACGTCTTCAAAGTTGTGTTCTCTTCTCTTAACAAAAGCAATCTTCCAAATTTATATTTTTTATACCGCTTATGCTGTGATCCTTGATTAAACTACCTTTCAAGATATCAAAAGCACATAATCTAGGCTTAGGCGCTTTTAACCAGTTAAGAATTCGTCAAACGTATCTCCGTTTCTCTGGTTGCGTTAAAAAATAGTTGACAACAAACACTTTCGTTTTTCTTTGAAATGTAATATTGTTCAAATGCTGCAACACCTGATCGTAGTTTGCTGATACAGCCTCCTCGAATGATCGCTGAGCATCATTGCCATATTCAGAAATTTTGTTAGTCGACTATCCTTCCTTCTTTCAATTTTGAATCTTCACATCACTATAAATTTAACGTTCTGTTGACGTTTTATGCACTTTCCACATCAGTTGACGACTAGGCCATGTAATAAATACGAATTTCAAGAAACGGACATTGCAATGCTTTTAAATACGTACTAACTACAATTTTGTCCGAAATGCCATTGAATGCGCTTTATTGCATAAAACTCGTCTCATTTCCAAACATTCTCATGGTGATGCTATTTAAAAAATTTGCATTAATGCCATTTAACGTTGTTCGGTGACCCACCAATTTGAATGCTATACAGTGTCTTTCACGAAACAAAGTATCGATTAGGATCAATGCCATTTAATGCCGCTCGAAGTTCTGCCGAAGTCTCAATTCGCACCAATTTTAAACATAGTTCACATAAACACCACCGGAGGGGTGCCCTAGCTGATAATAGTTAGTGTTTGGAAGAAAGTTCGGTGACAAAAATGGTTTACATGAGTGAATCTGCATTGAGCTTCTGGGACTTATTCTTGTGTGATACAAATTTTGTGTTCGGCATTTAGAACAAATAATACCACTAGTCTAAAAAAATTACTCAATTTAATTAGCGACCTAGCATCATTTCAATGCGTTTCATTGCGCTTCTACGCATTACTAATCATTCTGACAAAAATGCAATTAAAACGCATTGAAACTTTTCAATGCTTTCTCATCAACTCTTTCTTCCCGGGCGCCATGTTACAGATGGCAGCATCATACAATGTATTTCAATGTACATTCGTAACAATGAGTATAAAAGATCTAACTTTTAATAGTTTATATGTTCCTTTGTATAAAATATGCCTGAAGAGGATGACGTCACGTTGGCGAAACGTTGCACCATTGTTTGAATGCCTAACTGAATGAAGTCTAGAATATTCGTGGAGAATTGGAAAAAGGATGATTTTAATTTGTTCTGAACCCTTGATTTCAACATTCGGAATTTTCTCGATGTTCAGTCAGTCTGAAAATTACACAACGTTCAAGTTGATTTTGAGGAAGGTATCTTAAGAATATTGGAACGTTTTCTAAACATCAAAAAGTATGAAATTCATAATTGTTAGAACATTCTAATAAGGTTTTTGATTTTTTCCCACTAAGTTTTTAAAAAGTGCTACATCTTTATAATCTTGGGGCGAAAATTGCTTCGATTTGTACTATGAAAAACATATTAGAATAATAGGAAACACATCATTCAGATTAACATATCTAATATACATTAGCATATACCATAAATACGCTGCAATGTGTAATGCAATAAAACTCTAATATTCAATAGGTGGTGTAGGAAGCCTGGAATCTGTGGACGTGATGTGATAAGAGAAAGCGCGTACTGTTACGTCGAAGGTAGTTTTTGCCAAAGATGGATCCAGAGAAAAATCCGCGGTGGTGATGAAGGCGATAATGATGGTGCGTTTTATTAATATATGCATGATATAAAATTTGACGTTGAAATACTAAGTCCCGTGTCCCGTATGAGAATGGGAACTTATCTGCCGTGCAAAATAACAAAGTGGTAACTCCATTTGAGATTTGTCCCCTCGTTTCGCATTTGTTTTCAATATATTCAAATGAAAGACAGTTGTGAATCAGGTGACAAATTCCAAATCTAGTTAACGCTTTCTTCTTTTGCACGGCATTTATGTAGGGTAAAGATACTCACAGAGACTCATACAACTCTAAACTTGTATACTATAGTATTATTCATAATTCAAGAGTGAAAAATCTTTTCGCACTGAATCGGATAAGTCTAATGCTGTCAGATTATAATTACAGAAGCGAAAAATTGCTTAGCTGACTTGTTTTTCTCAAATATTAGTTGAAAGTAGGTATTAAAATATGTAACCTGTCTTGCGGCCTATCAAAAAATTGTTCTGTTAAAATAGGGCTACTATATATATCTAAAATTTTATATTTTATTAATTATTTTATTCATATTAAATATTCATCGTCGGTGGTCGCTACCCTAGGATCGTCGGGGCGTCACTGGTGCCACTGCTAGGGGTAGCAACATGCAAGCCGGTGTTGGTGAGCTTGATGATGGACAGATAGATCTCACTGCGGAGGATGTTTCGTTTGGAAGCCCCCAGCTGACCACTTCACGGCTGGCCTTTTGTTAGAACTTTGTAACGAATTTTCCGAAAATAAGGATAGTAACTCAAGACCAACTTAAACAACGAAGGCTTCAGATAATAGACGGGAACCTTCTTCCTAGAAGAACCATCAACCGAATAAGATCTGAGGTTAAGAATGCATTCCTCCTGCACCTCCTGAGTGCGCAGGCCAAAAAGAGGATCACGTGGACGCCGAAAATGAATGGAAACGTGATCAGATGTTACTTTCGGGCAATGGATATGACTGAACAACATCTTGCTAATCCATTAAGATCCATCAGATAGCGCCACCTCATATCCGAGGTCTAAATACGTAACATCCAGAAACAGGTGCAATAAGAACTAGCAGCACTTGTGGCGCACCCCGAAGGTGCGGTGGAAGAGGAGGTTCATATTGCCGTGACACGAGACACCATGGACGAGCAGGGACCGAATCTGGGGGATCTGGCAGGGCAACTGACTCATAATCGACAGTCGTTAGGCTTGCAGATGCCGGAGCTTACCCCTGCTCCTGCTGAGCTCATTAAAGAGCTCGATAAGGAAAGCCTGTGTCACGTGTGCCAGGATGGTGCGCATAAAACTCAGAGACCAGGCTACTTAATCAGGCTACAGGAGATCCTTCGCCCACATAACATCAGTTCAAGAACATGTACGAACCTGGACGAAGTGACTGACTATCTTAAACAGAGGCTTATGGTCCAGTCAGCGCGACTGCGATGCTTTAAGAGAGGGCTCGCGAGAAGGAGTGACAATAGGACTTTTTTGGCAGACAAAACAAGTTTCGATCGCAGACTTGCAGATGGTAAAAGCAAGACTCAAATTTATTGTGACCCACCTAGGGCCGAAAAAATGGCCAGATATTGGTCGACTCAGATATTGGGGGACTCATAGGTCAAGTCAATTGGATACGACTTTGCTCCGCCTAGAAAATGACACAGTTGCACGGATGCCTGGAATGAAAAGTGTATCCATCTCAGCCTACGATGTAACTCGTATCCTAAAGAGGGCTAAGAACTGGAAACCGCTGGGGGTGGATGGGGTGCAAAGCTTCTGGTACAAATACCTAGAGGTCGTACACCATGCTTTTGCTCGGGCCCTTCAAAATATATTGGAACAGCCAGATCACTTGCCCTCTTTTATGACAGAGAGCGTAACTACTATGATACTCAAATAGATAGATGACGGTAGTCCTAGTGATTATCGACCAATCACCTGCCTCTCGACCCTCTATAAATGTATCACGGCTCTTATTTCTGACTTCGTCTATAAGTATTGTAAGCAGAACAAAGTCCTCTCCAAATAACAAAAAGGTTGCTGTCGAGGCTTGCGTGGTTGCAGGGACCAAGTCACGATTAACAGTATGGTTGTGCTGCATGCTTAACACCACCAACGCAATTTGCACATGGCCTGCATTGACTGCCAACAGGCATTTCCCTCAATACCCCACGATTATTTACTTGAGGTCTTTAAGATATATAAGATCTGTCCACGCGTCATACAGTTTCGGAATCACGCTTTGTACACGTGGTACACGAGGATTAAATTTTTTGATTGTGCGATCATGAGAAATACCCTGTCTCTGAGTTTGGACAGCCTTAGTTTGATTCTCTGTGATTGGCTGTCTCATTCAACTTTTTAATTTCCCGCCACAGAGATAGCGCCCTCTTATAGAGAACAAGATGGAATGTACATCATGTAGAAAAACTGAAGACGTAAAATACCAGGTAAATTACCGTAGAAAACGAAGTTAATTACCACGAGTATTTTACTTTCCCATCCCTGGCCTCAGTGCGAAGAACATCACGAAGGCAATTAACACGTACGCCATTCCTCTCCTAACATACTCCTTTGGTTTGGTCACCTGGTCCATGACTGACCTCGAGATGTTCAACAGAATGATCTGGATGAAAAAGTCTGAGCACCAATTGCACCATAAAAGGACAGCTGTAGAGAGAATAGTTCTGCGACGTAAGCTTGGAGGCAGAGGGATCTTGGACGTTTGCCGATTGTGTGACTCTCAGGTTACGCAATTACGCGAATATTTCCAAAACAGGACTAACATCTAACTTTAGGACTACATCTGTAGAGTAGGCCTGTATACCCCCTGAAAACTGGCAGCTACTGATTTCCAGAACATCGGACATATCAACGCTGAACATCTAGCTGCTCAGTGGCGAGGTAAACAGCTGCACAAGCAATACCCACAAACATGAGATCTTCCTTGCGTGGGTAATGATGCTTCAAACCTCTGGTTTAAGACGGGGAGAACTCTTTCCGGGGCCCAAAGGATTTGTCATTACCATCCAGGGCAGGGTAATCAAGGCGAGGATTCACCAAGAACACATCCTCCACTGGAAACGTTCATGCGAGGTGCGTACAAATCTTGGAAGAGCTGACAGCTCCAAATTTTCTACATCTAATTCGGAAGGCAGTATTGCTGAACACGTGTCGCATAGTCCGGAATGTTCTGGTCGTGAAGAATGATAGCGGATAAAATTGCCTTCTGTGGCCAACTCGCCTACACGGCAGATGATTGTCATGAGCACATTTTTAATTTTTTACTTTTTTTTGTATATGTGTATGTCCGTATGCATGTGTGAAGTTGTGTTTGTCTCTCGCCGTTTAATGTAAATAAAATTGGTATCTTGAATCATTGGTTACAGTCGTTGGCATTGGAACTAACGTTCGTGAGAAAGATGGATCCATATAAACGGGCTCTCCAGGATGAATGTTGGATCCCTATCAGGCTCTCTAGTGTGATTGTCGGATCACTATAGACGGGCTCTCTCTCCCCCCCCCCCCTCTCTCTCTCTCTCTTTCACCGCGGTTCTACTAGGGGCTATTGACATTATTTTTTTAGATGGCAGTTGCTCTTAGTGGTACCCTGCGGTGGTTGTTAAACTCTTTTTTTAATCATATATATATATATATATATAT